>JAMLFT010002779.1:0-24087 GCA_026544285.1 Pachyrhizus erosus | reverse complement strand
ATATATTAAGTGTTATTAAAAGTTATATAGCAATATAAATTTTAAAGGTAGAAATCCAATATTTCTACTCAATATCATCTCCATCGTAAGAGATTATTATCGTGCATGTGACAATATAATTAACACTTGTAAAGTAAAATTAATTCACCCATAACCAATAACAAAATAATTAATTAATTAACTTTTAAATAAAGTCTAACCATACTTTCATGTCCTTTCTTACTTTTGTTTATTCATTATAAAACTTGGAATTTAAAATATTTATTCTCTTTAACGAGTATTACAATAAGGTTTCATCAATACTAAATGTTTTGAATATTAATATCCTATAAATTTTATAGAATCACTCCCTTTAACATTCAATTCCTCATGAATTATTTCTTTAAATAATTAGATTTTGTTTACACTGATAATTATTAAAGATAATATTATTATTGTTATTAAATTATTATTATTATTATTATTATTTTCTTAGATCATGTAGTATTAATATATATTTGTTGTTATAATATTACAGATTATTGAATATTTTTTTATTTATCTTAAGTTGTAATTATTATAAATTATATTGTTTGGCTCAACTTCATACTTAAAATGATGATTTATTTGGGGAAAAATTTTGTGTTTAATCCCTACCACATGTGAAAATCCTTTAGGTCAACAACAATTATAATATTACGAGCAAAATCGATCTCTAATTCAATGGGTTGGATGATACTCGTGACAAGAACAACAAAACTTAACACTTAACACACTTAAAAAAAATTGTAAACTTCAAATCTCCCCTTAAACGTCATCATTGATATCAAATGTGTTTAAGCTTTTATTACAAGGTTGAGTTTGATAAAAATAATTAAAAGTTAAAAAGTTAGTTGACAACTGAAAATTATTAAGTTAACTCAGTCAAGTATAAATATATCATTAAAGTAACCAATGAATATAAAATAACAAAAATGAAGATGTTTTCATGTTATATTTATATAAATTTTAATTTACACTTTGATAAAAATATATTTTGATGTAATTATAATTTTAGATTTTAATTAATTTTTAAATCTTGTCATTCTGTAGATAAATTATTTTAATGATATTTTTTAGTTTCAATTATTGTAGTTTTTATATCATGTATTTTACTATTAATCTTATATTATGTGCTAAAACAGTGTAAACCAAATTTAAAATATAATCAATCAACTTATGTTTAAGTATATGTCATATTTTTATTATGTTGATTAATGATAATTAAAGTATCTTAAAGTATAATGTTAATATAATAAAATAAATCATATAAACAGTAAATAAAATAAATAAATTGTGTGAGAAAAAGAGAAAAAATAAACCTTAACTTATGTAAAAAATAAATAAAATGGAATTTTAAAAAATACTTTAAGGGTAAAAAAGCATAAAACATAAAATTTTATAAATTAATGTTTAAAAAAACTTAATTTAAATGAAGTATAAAAAGCGTCATAAGTTACTAGAAAAAACTTGTCTATCAAACACTAAAAATTGAATAATTTTTTCTACTAATAATGTTAGAAGCTAACTAAAAGTGTGTGTCAAACATAAGTGTAAGTGTGTGCTTGAATTATAGTTAGAAACTTATCAAACGAAAAAACACACATTCTAACGCAAACAAACTAAAAAATAAGTGTTTTGTCATATTTGGATGAAAGCCACTTATGTTAAACATATTTAAGGTGACTTTTATCCAAACATATTTTAAATTACCTTCAAGTTTTATATACATTTATTGTTATTATTGTTGTTATTCCTTCTCATTCTCTATTTTTTATGTTATGTTTTTATTAATTTTTTGGCTATCGTTGTTAATGCATATTTGTTTATTTGTATAAGTATTTTATTTCTAATAATTATCTTTGTTAATGTATACTCATTTGTACTTACCAATATTTGATGATCTATTGTTCGAATTCGAAAAAAAAATATTAAGTAAAATCTCATAATAAGGTTTTAAGTTTTGGATACTCTAATTCTTTAGCTGAGTGACATGCTTTTAGTTAGTACTTTAAGTTTAATATTGGGTCCATAGTCATATTAATTTTGTTTTCTTAAATATTATGCAATGACTCCAAAACACACACTACTCCCCAAATTTCTTATTTCCTCTACAACTCCACATCTAAAAGCTCACACACCATGACACTTTGCACTTCCTCCCATCTCTTAAAAATTGTCCCTATTTATCATTGACCACATTGCATCTTATACACACAAAATGAATTTTGTGAGACAAAATTAACTTGAGATACAATTTTGAGGTCATTATTTTTGGTAAAAGAAAGTAGTGCATGTGTAGGAAAGAAATTAATGTTTTATTCTCACACTCTTGTGGTATTTACTCAAAGTCCACATACCCACGTCCACCAACAAAGAAAAGGTGAAAGGACTCACGGGCCCATGTGACTAGTACAATCATAAAAACAATGACCCTTGTTATTTACATCTCTTATGCTTGCTAAGTACACTCATTTTTTCTTTTTATATTTACCAAATATACTTATTTATATTTTATTCTCACACTTATTATGTTTGTCATTTTTTGAAATCTTATTTTTGAATTTCATCTTCACCATCGTATTCATGATATAACACTATATTTTCATAAAAATTGTACAAAATACTATGTGTTTCTCTTTATATTGCATTGTGTTTTAATATGTGTTTATGATTATATTTATTCACTATACAATGTAAATAAAACATTTTTTACACGATAAAAATAAGAGAAACTAATAGAATAAGAAAACATATAATAATTACAAAATAAAACTTTTAAGGTGGCTATTTATATTGTTATGTTTATTGACTATTTTAAAAATACCTCTTCAACCTCTTCACTCCAAGTTTTTGGTGTTGAAAAATATGTACACATCAATTGTTAACGTGACTTATTAAATTACATGTAGATAATTTAAATTCATATTTTATTTTTACTACTTAAAATAACTTTCTAAAATTGGTAATTATTATGAAAAGTCATTTATAATAGTATTTTTTTTATCTTATCACAACTTTATTTATTTTCTAAATTTATTTTTATTTATATGTGAACATGAAATATAAACTTTCGTCAATTCAAATTTTACTACTAAATTTTAAATTAAATAATTTAATGTGTTCATTTTAAAGAAGAGTTCGATGAAAATAAGAGGGTGTAAGAGTTTAAAAGAATAATAAATTTAAAGTGTAAGGGAGAGTGTGGAGAGATTTAAAAGAATGATAAACTTAATATATAAAACTAATATTAAAAGGTTATAATTAACAACAAAAAATTAAATAGAAGGAAAAAAGTGTATTTAACAACCATAAAAGCTATATTTCACAAACATAAAAGGTGTAAATGCAAGTGTTTGTATTTGATAGAATACCTTTTGGTATGCAAATTTTTACCCACATCGAACGGGCTAATTAACAAGTCATGTATTTGTATGTTGATACTTGCTATTTACACCTTTGAGTTTGATAAGCACAACTTCTATTATCTTTATTTTTAATTCTCAACTATAGCCTTCAATTTTAGTTTTGTCATTTTTTAAAATTCTTACACGTCTTTATTTTCATCAAACCCCATTAGAATAGACTTGTACTAAATTGTTTTATGATTTAGTGATATAATTTGAAATAATGAAAGTGCATATTCCATGTTCACGTATAAATAAAAATAAAATTAGAAAATAAATAAAGTTGTGACAAGATAAAATGAAATAAAATAATACTATAAATATCTTTTCATAATAATAAATATCAATTATGGAAATTCGTTTCTAAAACTATGTTATGGTTTTATAAATGACTTCCCGAATTTGGGACACGCAATAGTAAAATAAATGAATTTAAATTATTTGCACTACCTTAACAAATCACACTAATTATTGATACACACACTCATTTGAACTTTGAATACCTAGAGTTAAGAAGCTAAAAACACATATCCAAAATTATTGATGAACACAATAATTTGAAGAGTCATCATCAAAAATTTTACTTTACAATTACAATATGTTTTTTATTATATTATTTTCTCTTATTTTACTGTGTAAAAAAATAATTTTTTATTTAAATTGTATAATAAGTAAAGTTAATGATCAATATACTTTGAAATATCGTGTTACATGAAGAAAAACACATAATATTATATATTTGATGAAAAAGATATTATATCATAAATATGAGGATGAAAATGGTGTTTAAAATTAAAATTTGATCAATAATAAAGATAAGATGAAAATGAAAATTTAAAAAATATCATATACAATATAAAAATAAGGTCTAAAAAGATATATTTAATAATTAGAATGAAAAAAAGGAAAAAAGGGGATGTACTTGATAAACTAGGATGTATATAATAAGTGTCAAATATAATTTAGGCTTGGCATGGTTATACAAAGCTCGTCTAATGAAGAATGGAAGCATTGATAAGTAGAACGGGCTTCCAAATACTATACAACTGAACTCAAGGATTTGCTTTTCCCGCCGCTTTTTTACTCTTTTCACTCCATAACCCTTTTTAAAAAAGGAAGTCACTCTTATCTACTATTAATTTCCTACGCCCCTTCCCCTCCGCTTTTTAAACACACTTATCTCAGTCTCCCCTTTTTTCATACTAAATATAGTTTACCAATTTGCTGCCACCGTTTCGTTGAAGTCCCATCTTCACTGCAAAACTGTTGTTACCAATAAAGTCTCACCCCATCAAAGTAGTAAGTTTTTTTTTTTTTTTTTTTTTTTCTAAAAATAACTTTAAGATTCAGCAGAATCACAATTCTGTTTGTCAAGACACGTAATAAAATAGTGATTTCATCATATATATATATATATATACATATATGCAGATACACAGTGAAATTACAATTCTATTATGTATCTCTGTTTAAATACATAAAGGAATTAAGATTTTATCATGCATCTTTTATTTATTTATTTTTATTTAGCTGTTTAGTTGTTTTTTCAATTCAATTTTAGTAACATGTTATTATTGATTGTTTTAGTATGTTTTTATTTAAATATTTTTAATAATTATTTAATTTTTTATTTAAATTTTGTTTTAGTAATATGTGATTAACTATTTTAGTAAGTTTTTATTTAAATATTTAATAAGTATTTGATTATATATTTAATTAAATTTTAGTAATATGTTATCAATTGTTTTAGTAAATTTTATTTAAATATTTTAATAATTGTTTATTTGGTTATTTAAATTATGTTTTAGTAATATGTTATTAATTGTATATTAATATTTTATTTAAATATTTTAATAATTTTTAATTTTTATTTAAATTAAGTTTGATTAATAATTTTATTATAATATTTGTTAAATTGTTAATTTTTGTATGTATGAGTATATTTATAATGATTATTATTTGTTATCTAATTTTAATTATTTTTATTGTTTTACATTCATTAAGCACCCTCAGTCGATTGCATATCGAGTTAGAGAGGCTGAATGCTCAGCAACACAACAGCAATAGCAGGATATACATGTTGATGTATTTGAGCTAAAGGAAGAGGTACCATGAGCTGATATAACAAATCACATCACTAATATTTAGAAAAAAAAAATAACAATTCAGTTTTAAAATAAATTTAAAAATATATAAATGCTATAATTTAAATAAATATTTTAATACATTATTGTATAAATAATGTTAATTACTGTAACATTAATATTTGAACTTTTCATTATTGTGTTATATAAAAATTTATTTTAATATTTTAAATGTTGAGGGATCAAGGATTAGTTGTATAATTATTTGTGGTTAAAGCTTTGTTCAGTATTTTTTTAGGTGGGTCTATTATGGTAGTCACAACATGTTATCGGTGTTCTATTTGACAGTATTAGAGGTGTCACCTCATTTTATTACTTTTTTTTTTTAAATTAACAAAAATAAATATATTACATTTTAAATACTAAAAAAGATTTTTAAGCTAAAAATTTAGTCGTCAAGAAAGTAAATATGCATAAATAATTAATGAAATAATTTAATTTATACATAAATAAATTTTGATAAATATTCAGTGTTTTATGTAACAATAAAAAAATGATTTTATGTAAAGTGCTATCAAATGCATATATTTAATGAAAAAAATTAAATATTAATATATTTTTTATGTAAAAATTTTGTGAATTTTTATTTTTAATAATTTTAAATATAAAAATATAATTACACAAAATAATTGTTTTTCAAATAATTTTATTCAGTTTAACTTATTGATTTAAAAATAATTAAAATGAAATTATTATTTTTATTCATCTTCACGTCTGAATAATTAAAATAATAAAGAAAAAGATAAATTTCTTAAGTAAAAAATACCTAATAAAAATTGACTAAATACTTCAAATAACAAACCAATCTGTCTTGTATTTATAATTTTAAAATGTGTCTTGTATTATTAGTGAGATAAATTTTATTTAATGTAAAATATTTTAAACTAAAAATATTTTTTACTAATTTATTATCAACAGATAATACTGTATATTATTAGTTAATTTAAAATATTCTTGTATATATGTATTATAATGATTTAATTATTGATAATTAGTATTATAAACTTTTGATTTTTCCTACTATACAAATATTGATCATTCTATTTTGATACAAGGTTTTAATTACTGTATGAGATAACTAATGTTTAGATTGTTAATTAAATATTATTATGTTTTTTTAAAATATTTTATTCAATCAACATGTTTATAAATAAAAGTTCACTACTATATTATTTATAAAGATACCATTGTTTTCAATAATAAATATTTTGTATTAATATTATGATAAAAAAAACACGTACAATTTAAATATTAATATATTTTCATGTATACTTTTTTTTATATTAATTTTTATATAAATATTAATGTGATTTTATATTTTAATATACGTTAAATGAATTGATTGAAGGATTATAAGAAAATTTGTTAAATATTGGACTCTTTTTTATGTGAAGAAAAATTTAATATTGAAAATTTTATAATAGATTTTTTTATTTATTTAAGTAAATAGAAATATGAGAAAAGAGAGAAATAAAAATTCAATATAAAACATACGAAAATATCAGTCGTTTTCATTTCTAAACAGCTAGATCGTAAAAATAAAATATGAATTATACTTAATTAATATTTCATCATAAAATATTATTTCATTTTATGTATAACTACTTTTTTTTCACAATACAATTATTTCATACCTTATAATAACATTATAATAATAATTATAATATATACCACAATTTATCATATATATTAAAACAATAAGTATGTTTAACAGTAAAATAATACTTTATATTTATTCATTATTTTTTAAATTCCATTTAACATTAAAATAATGACAACAATTTTTGTGTGTGTATATTTTCAAATCTAACAAATGTAGAAGATAAAGATAATTTGTAAAACATACAATATTATCCTAACAAAAAGATGAAACAAAATTAATTAGATAAAAATAAATAAAATAAAATAATTCTAGCATACATTTCAACAATTTAAACATCAACTTAATTATATTTAAAAAATACTGAAAAAATTAAAACTCTTCACTCTTTGTTTAATTAATTCACACATATATGTTCCCAAAATTATTCTAAAAAATTTAAAATAAAAAACATTGTTCATTGCAAAATTTGTTATTTTTACGAATCACATAACTTAGGAACAATATATAGTTCTTTATGTTTGTTTTTTTTTTTCTTCCCTTAAGCATGTATTTATATTTCATCTCGTTCTTGTTTAATAAAATAATTTTTTTGTCTCAAATAGATAAAATTATTTATCACATTTGCAAATATAGACAACAAAAAGAATATGCTGTAAAAAATACAAAAATAATATAAAAATAAATCATTAATTAGTATAAAATAAGATGATAGAAAATGATGAAAATGACAAAATAAATAAATAAAATAATATTTTTTCATTGATTAACTTATTGTTATTTATCAATTTTATGATATCATCACAAAATAACGTTGTATTATAACTCTTATAAAATTTATTATTAAGAAAATCTTAATTTTATTTTAAAAAAATCTGTTACCTTTTATTTAAAATCTCGTATGTTTGTTCAACATAAACTCAACAGTATTTTTATAATCACATTAATTAATTAAAAAATAATCATATTACTACTACTATAATTATTATCAATTCAATTATCTAAATCAACTAATTAAAATCAATAATTTAATTGTTCAGTTATAAATTATAAACGTGACTAAATATTGATATTATGAAATTATTTTATTTTACAAAATTTTAATTATTAATTAATTATAATCAATTATATTGTCATCAATTACGATCAATTTCAATGATCATTTAATTTTGATAAATTCTATCAATTATATTAAATAAAATTATATCAATTCCTAATTAAATGTGATTGGACGAATTGTTGGATATTGTTCAAATTTTAAATTTTATATAAGTAATTATAAAAAATAATTATATCATATCACAATCATATTATTATTATTATCATAAATTAATAGTGAATTAATTTAATTTATTAAAATATTTTTAAAATTGAAATTTTATTATATTTACATTGATTATTAAAATATTTTAATATCATATATTTAATATTAAAATTAATTAAGTTAATTATTTTATAATTTTTTAGAATTATTTTTATTTTATTATTTTAATTTAAAAACAATTAAATAAATTTAAAACAATACAATTAATTTAAATTTAAAATCTAACCTCCGATTTAAAAGAATATAATGATATATAGTATAATCAACTAATTAACTTCGTATTTAATGTATTTAAAATTATAGATATAACCCTACAAATTTTGGAAGGAAAATTATTACTTTAAGTACTAAAGAATAAATGTTCACGTTAATTTTAATCAATATTTTATTATAAAGTGAATATGAATTCACGTTTATTTTAATATAATATATTTTATATATGTTAGTTTTAGTATATGATGTATTATAATAATTTATAATTATAAAATATATTAAAATTAATTTTTAATATATATTATCATATAATCCATGATCAGGATTTTAGTTTTATATTAAAATTCAAATATACTAGAATGTATTATTATCTTTTATATTTCATATTAAAATAAAATATATTAAAAATTATTATTATTTTCATAGATTAAAAATGTCCGATAACAATATTAATAATATATATTTATTTATTCTAATTGATTTTTTTATATTTATTAATTATACATAAATGATACTTGAAATTATATTCTTTTATTTTTCTTTTAATTTGAGTGGATTTTTAAGATTTTTTTAATACATTGGAATTTATAAAAATGACTTTAAATTTTAGGATTTTGTTCACAAAGTATATATTATTTTAAATAATAAAAGATATGAGATAAATTGTGAGTAATTGATTACAGAGTGGAACATAAAAAGTTACTTTGAAAGTGCAGTATATGATTGTTCACAGGCTATCAACCATCAAAATTATCACAGTTTATGCCTTACAAAGAGGACACCAAATAGGGCAATAAATAACTTGACTCACCTTATTTTCTTTTTAAAGAGATGTATTGGTTAGAAAAAATTTCTCTTCAACTAGATTCAATCATTGTTGTCTATGTAAGGCCTTTGGCCTTTTTGGCATGATAAAAGTCATCCATTTTTCTAAAAGAAGCTTTTATTCAAATATCAAATATTTTACTAAAATAAAAACTATTTGGCACATGCATATTAATTAATAAATTGACTAAAATCTTCTATTCAATTGTATGCCATACTGTAATTCATACTGCATATAAGTTTAAAGAGCGTTTAACTATGTTATTTGTTCTATTTCTTCTTCTAATAATTGTTTAATTTACTAAATTTTGATTTTTCCATTTAATCACTGCTTTGATAAAAAAAAAATGATTAACACACCTAGAATATTTTTATCTTATATTGTTTTTCTTACACAATTCAGCTGGACTCATACCAATCAGAGCAGCAGTGGTACATAGTATTTTTATTTTGTTGGACAGATAATATACTAAAAAACTAGTAAAAGAAAGAAAGAATTGGACAGAAAACCCAAATTCATGGTTTTCGCTTGTAATTTTGTGCTAATTGTTCAGATCACAAAGTACTCTCTAAAATCACAAAGTACTTTGTAGTACCCCATAAAATGATGTCTATTGTGGTTAATTATAACTTGAACCACATTTATTAATTTTGAAACCGAAGAGCCTAGCTTTATCAAAAACGATCAGCTACATCCAGAAAGAGCATTATGTCATCAACCGTTAATTTAATCATAAAATAAATAAAACCTTAAAATTGAAAAGGAAAAATGGTAAGTTGGTAACCAATTAACGGGTTGAGTTGAGTGCTATAATGTGGAAAAAGAATTATTGGCTCATTGAGTCCTTGTAGCCAAATAAATAATAAATTATTAATCTATATATATTTGAGACTTAATTTCTTCTACTAGGATGAGTCATCAAGTATGGTCTTGCCAGGCGGCATGAAAAATTCTGGGCTCATGTTATGATTCACATGACATCACACCCATAGGAAAGAGAATGGCAGCAAAAAATGTCAAACCTAATTTCAGCACATGATCGATCAAGGAAAATCAAACGGTTGAAAACGAGTATCCTTGCTAGTAAATATCGTGAGAATCAATGCGTTGCGATTCACCCTATTCGTATACTCCTCCAAACCCAAAACAAACGCTGAAGAATGACGTGGCCGCAGTGGAATAGAGGATTCAGATCCTCCCAGAAGCACGTGCACTCGTAGTGGACCCCATCCGGACATCGCTAATCACGTCAATTTTCCTAATCCAACGGCCAAAGTGAGCCAGCGTTAAGAAACAAACCTAGTCTCGCCCGCATCGGAAGCTAACCAATAAAAACAGAATGAAGAAAGAAAGGCGCAAGATTACTATCATACGCCCCGGAGAAACGAGGCAATAAAAGGAAAAGGCGCAAAGTACTATCTTGCGCCCGCATTGTCCAAACCTGTGTGTGCTTTCTTTCTTTGTTTCTCTCTCTTTCTCTCTCGCTCGCGCACCACATCTCTCTCTGCGTCCAAGATTTCAATACTCGTGAGATAACAACTAACACGAACACGACGAACAGGAACGAGAACGGAGAGCGAAGCAATGAAGCAAGCTTCGGCCGAGGCAGTCCCGTCGCTATCTTCGGCGCCATCGTTCACGGAGGCGGCAACATCCTCGTCGTCGTCCGCGGCGGCTGCGGAGGACCTGACGGTGGGGTCGCGGGACGGCGGCGGCGGCGCTCAGGAGACGGTGGCAGTGGATCGGCGAGGCGAGTACTCGGCGGTGTGCCGATGGACGGTGCACAATTTCCCGAGAATAAAGGCTAGGGCACTGTGGAGCAAGTACTTCGAGGTAGGCGGTTACGATTGTCGGTTGCTAATATACCCAAAGGGTGACTCACAGGCGCTTCCAGGTTACATCTCTATTTACCTTCAAATCATGGACCCTCGCGGCACCTCTTCCTCCAAATGGGACTGTTTCGCCAGTTATCGCTTGGCAATCGTCAACGTCGCTGACGATTCCAAAACCATTCACCGCGATTCCTGGCACCGATTCTCCAGTAAGAAGAAATCGCACGGCTGGTGCGATTTCACCCCCTCTTCCACTGTTTTCGACCCCAAATTGGGCTACCTCTTCAACACCGATTCCGTTTTGATCACTGCCGATATTCTCATTCTCAACGAGTCCGTTAATTTCACGCGCGACAACAATGAGGTCCAGTCCTCGTCTTCCTCCTCGTCCAATACAATGACTTCCTCTGTGGTTGCTGGTCCCGTGTCTGATGTGTTGAGCGGGAAGTTCACTTGGAAAGTGCATAATTTCAGTTTGTTCAAGGAGATGATCAAGACGCAGAAGATAATGAGTCCGGTTTTCCCTGCTGGGGAGTGTAATTTGAGGATTAGCGTGTACCAGAGTTCCGTAAATGGGGTTGAGTATTTGTCTATGTGTTTGGAGAGCAAGGACACAGATAAGACCGTGGTGTTGTCTGATAGGAGTTGTTGGTGTTTGTTTAGGATGTCTGTCTTGAACCAGAAGCCTGGTTCCAATCACATGCATAGGGATTCCTATGGCAGGTTTGCGGCTGATAATAAGAGCGGTGACAATACCAGCTTGGGCTGGAATGATTATATGAAGATGTCTGATTTTATCGGCGCAGATTCGGGATTCTTGGTGGATGACACTGCTGTTTTTAGCACCTCATTTCATGTGATCAAGGAGTTTAGCAGCTTCTCCAAGAATGGGGCTGTCATTGCTGGAAGAAGTGGAAGTGGTGCAAGGAAGTCTGATGGGCACATTGGAAAGTTCACTTGGAGGATTGAGAATTTTACTAGGTTGAAGGATTTGCTGAAGAAGAGGAAAATCACGGGTCTCTGCATCAAGAGCAGGAGGTTTCAGATTGGTAACAGGGATTGTCGACTTATTGTTTACCCTCGAGGTGTGCAATGTTATTGCTCTGCAATTCTTTTATCATTTTCTTTACACCACTTGTTAGACTTAAAGTTATAGCTCCATCGGATGTGACCTTTTTGTATGTATTCTGGTGCAGTTCTTGCCTATATTGATGGAATTGAAGGAGCATACTTGTTTTGTTTTAGAAGCCTTTCTATTTTTGAAAATTTCATTGAATTTGATATTTCATACTTGTAGTTGTATATCTACTGATACCACAATGAGTATAAATGATAATCTAGATCTTGGGTCTTGATGCACAAATAGAGTAGTCTGTGCGTTACACTCAGATTATTTTAATTCACTGAGAATATGTTTAGGTTGCGATAAAAAAATGGAGTCTGATGAATTTTTATGTTTTTGATGCTATCAGGGCAGTCTCAGCCACCATGCCACCTTTCAGTATTTCTTGAAGTTACAGATTCAAGAAATACTTCCAGCGATTGGAGTTGTTTTGTAAGTCATCGTTTGTCAGTTGTGAACCAGAGGATGGAGGATAAATCTGTCACCAAGGAATCTCAGAACCGCTACTCTAAAGCTGCCAAGGATTGGGGTTGGCGGGAATTTGTGACACTTACCAGTCTCTTTGATCAAGATTCAGGTTTTCTTGTCCAGGACACTGTCATATTCTCTGCTGAAGTTCTCATATTGAAAGAGACATCAATAATGCAGGATTTTACTGAGCATGATTCTGAGTTAAGCAGCAGTGGCTCCCCTGTTGATAGTTATGGGAAAAGAAGTTCATTTACATGGAAAGTGGAGAATTTCCTGTCTTTTAAGGAAATAATGGAGACTCGGAAAATCTTCAGTAAATTCTTTCAGGCTGGTGGTTGTGAACTTCGGATTGGTAGGTATTCTATCACCCAGATATTATCTCCTGCATTTTACTTTTGTTGGTAGTAGTTGTGAACATTTACATTTTTATTCTTTGGTTGAAAGCTTATGTTTCCATGATCCAGGTGTATACGAGTCATTTGACACCATATGTATTTATTTAGAGAGTGACCAGGCTGTTGGTAGTGACCCGGATAAAAACTTCTGGGTCAGATACAGGATGGCTGTTGTGAATCAAAAGAACCCAGCCAAGACAGTGTGGAAAGAATCTTCTATCTGCACAAAGACATGGAATAATTCCGTTTTACAATTCATGAAGGTGTCTGATATGTTAGAAGCAGATGCAGGATTTCTTGTACGCGACACTGTTGTTTTTGTATGTGAAATATTGGATTGCTGTCCTTGGTTTGAGTTTTCTGATTTAGAGGTAAGTCCTTATGGGATTGCTTGTCTCTGTGTTACCCTGTATGTACAAACTACTAATTGATAGATGCCAAATGTTTTTTTCTCCTGCCCCATTTTTTCTATTTTTCTTCTACCATCTATAGGATGAAGTGTTCTTGACTTTTGATGTGAAACTACCTACAATCCTGTACATGCATAGCTATTGATTTGACTACGGCTCTTCTGCCTCTGATATGTCACTAATTTAACATATAATATGTGGTTTTGCATCTGATTCATTCCGTATGGTAAGATTGGAACAAGCCAGTTAGAAAATATGGCCTCTTCCTTGGAACTGTTGCTTGTTATTAGCTGATAAGATGGATGGAACAAGCTGATAAGTCACAAGTTACAGAAGTTGATTAATGCTTCAGTTCATAAATTTTGTATCCCTTGAACTTCTTAATGTCCAATAAAAACTTGTAAGAAGATATTTCTATCTCATACCGGAGCCATAGGATATAATTATGATTGTCTTCTATGAAAGAAAAAAAATTATTGCGTGTTTTACCTCTTAGCTTCTCACATGTAGTTAAGATGTGGTTTTGTTATGGATTTTATAATGCCTACTGGTACTATCAAAATTTCATTGCTCTTATCATATGGTTGCCCATGCCTTTTCTTTGTTTGTCTTTAATATACAGGTTTTAGCATCCGAGGATGATCAGGATGCATTGACAACTGATCCTGATGAGCTCATGGACTCTGAAGACAGTGAAGGGATAAGTGGAGATGAGGAAGATATTTTCAGAAATCTTCTTTCCAGAGCTGGATTCCATTTAACATATGGAGATAATCCTTCACAGCCACAGGTTACTTTAAGGGAGAAACTTCTAATGGATGCCGGTGCGATTGCAGGGTTTCTAACTGGACTTCGAGTTTATCTTGATGATCCTGCGAAAGTTAAGCGTCTGCTTCTTCCTACCAAGCTCTCTGGTAGTTGTGATGGGAAGAAGGTCACCAAAGCTGACGAATCTTCCCCAAGTTTGATGAATCTGCTGATGGGAGTTAAAGTCTTGCAGCAAGCAATCATTGATTTACTATTGGATATAATGGTTGAGTGCTGCCAACCTTCCGAAGTGGGTCCTGTTACTGACTCTGTTGATGTATGCTCTAAACCTTCTCCAGATGGAAGTGGAGCTGCTAGTCCTCTTGAGTGTGAGAGAGAAAATGGAGCAATGGAGTCTGCTCGGGTTACTGTTAACAAGAGATTGGATTCTGTTGTTGAAGAAAGCAGTAATACATCTGCTGTGCAGAGCTCTGATTTAAATGGGAATGATATTCAGGAAAAAGCTCTTCCTGGACAGCCCATTTGTCCCCCAGAGACATCTGCCACTGCTTCAGAAAATGCATCTTTTCGGTCAAAGGTACATATTTATATTTGTAAGAGGTATTTTTGTTACACATATCTATTGTTTTGATTGTGTGAATTTGAAACTTCAGACCAAGTGGCCAGAACAGTCTGAGGAGCTCTTGGGTTTGATTGTAAACTCACTAAGAGCTTTGGATGGGGCTGTTCCGCAAGGCTGTCCAGAACCAAGGCGGCGACCTCAGTCTGCACAAAAAATTGCTCTTGTATTGGACAAGGCTCCTAAGCATTTGCAAGCAGACCTAGTTGCTCTGGTACCCAAATTGGTTGAGCAGTCAGAACACCCACTGGCTGCCTATGCACTGCTTGAGCGACTTCAAAAGCCAGATGCAGAACCTGATTTACGAATACCTGTGAGACTAATATTTATTTCCAAAATGCCTTATTTGAATTGTTTTATCACATGCATTTAACATTAAGGGAACACAATCTTAATTTAGATATACTTTTACTGCATTTCCACCACTACCAACATGATGCTGAATATCGTTGCATTGTTTTTCTCCTATTGATGGAATTTTATTTCTCAGGTTTTTGGGGCTCTTAGTCAATTGGAGTGTGGTAGTGAAGTGTGGGAACGCATTCTGTTTCAGTCATTTGAGCTTTTGACAGACTCAAATGATGAGCCCCTCGCTGCAACAATAGATTTTATATTCAAAGCAGCATCTCAATGTCAACACCTCCCTGAAGCAGTAAGCTTGAAGATAGACAGTTGCCAATTGCACCATGTTACATTATTTACATAGAATTTATTTTGATGAAGTCAATGCAAAAGAGTTCTATACTTGTATTCAATAATGTTTTGCTCCATCATTTAATGAGTTTTAGATCTCGTGTAATTGTTAGTATAGTCAAAACCATTTATTGAGGTGTTAACCCAAAATTGTATGATAGTATAAAAAAGTTGTAAGCAGACAATGCATCAAAAACTCATACATATGCCATCTTTCCCAAATGTTGAGTCATTTGTAACTTTATTTTCCCCATTTATGCAGGTTAGGTCTGTTCGTGTCAGGCTGAAAAATTTAGGTCTTGAGGTGGCACCTTGTGTCCTTGACTTTTTGAGTAAGACAATAAATAGTTGGGGGGATGTTGCTGAAACCATACTTAGGGACATCGATTGTGATGATGATTATGGTGACAGTTGCTCAGCTCTGCCGTGTGGGATTTTCTTATTTGGTGAACATGACACTGCCCCCAGTGGACTGCATGTGATCGATGAGCAGGCTTATCATGCTAGTCGTCATTTTTCTGATATTTATATACTGTTTGAGATGTTATCTATTCCTTGCCTTGTTGCTGAAGCTTCTCAAACATTTGAGAGAGCTGTAGCTCGAGGTGCAATAAGTGCTCAGTCTGTAGCCCTGGTATTGCAAAGTCGTCTTTCCCAAAGATTAAACAATAATGGCAGATATGTTTCTGAAAATTTCCAACATTCAGATGGTGCTACAGAGGGGGATGCCTGTGAACAATTGGGAGTTCAAAGGGATGATTATACTTCTGTTCTTGGTCTTGCTGAAAATTTGGCTCTCTCTAGAGACCCATGCGTGAAAGAATTTGTGAAACTGCTCTACATGATAATGTTTAGATGGTTTGCCAATGAGTCTTATCGAGGGAGGATGCTAAAGAGGCTTGTTGACCGTGCCACTAGCAATGCTGACAATGGTCGTGAAGTAGATTTTGACTTGGATATCTTGGTTACATTGGTCTGTGAAGAGCAGGAGTTTATCAGGCCTGTTTTGTGTATGATGCGTGAAGTTGCTGAACTTGCAAATGTTGATCGGGCTGCTCTATGGCACCAGTTATGTGCTAGTGAAGATGAAATTCTTCGCGTTCGCGAACAAAGCAAAACTGAGATTTCTAATATGGCTAAGGAAAAAGCTACTATTTCTCAAAAGCTGAGTGAATCTGAGGCCACAAACAATCGTCTGAAGGTATTTCATGTCTTAGTTGATAACATACTGTGGTTACCTCATGTTAATTGCTAATGGAGAATTTAGATCTAACGCACTTCATGATTCCACAGTCTGAAATGAGGGCTGAGATGGATCGGTTTTCTCGGGAAAAGAAGGAACTAGCAGAACAAGTTCAAGAAGTTGAGAGTCAGCTTGAATGGCTCCGCTCAGAAAAGGATGATGAAATTGCAAAGCTCTCTGCAGAGAAGAAAGCTCTCCATGACCGTTTACATGATGCAGAGGCACAACTTTCTCAATTAAAGTCTCGGAAACGTGATGAATTAAAGGTATTATTTAAAAAAAGTTTGAATTTCTACATTCTTGAAAATAAAAAGGCATTCAGTTATGCTAATGTTAAATACTTTTATGCTTACAATCAAGGTAGTTGAATCGGGATACAAGTTGTGAATTGGAAGGCCCATTTTTTAAATTGCGAGTAGAATTGAATCATGAATCTTACTATTCACGATCACTAATAAAATATAACTTTAAGAGCAATTAAACATAAAGAAACATATAAAAATCAATATATATTAATATATATTACTGTTATTAAGTTAAATAATTAACAAATACAGTTTACAATAATGTTTATTTTAGTTCTCAAAATATCTTGATAAAAAATACTTTTATTTAAATTTGATTTGAAAATAAAACTTTATTACAGTAAATCTATCTAAATTTTTGTTTTTCTCTCTCAATATTTTGATTGAAATACATGTCCACACATGTACATTAAAAAAAAAAAGAATAAAAGGGATGGATCAAGAGATGAACAGAGAAGTGTGTGAACGAAGAAGAGAACAAAAACACATGGAGTTTGAAGGAGACAACAGGTGTTTTTCATAATGGGAACAGCTGGGTATGAGTAGAGTGGCAATATTGGCTTTAGGATTTTAAAGTTGGGTTGTGCGCAATCTGACCCGGTTTTGACGCGACCTGGTTTGCTGCAGAATCATGTGATGCAGGCAGAAATTGTGATTCATGCGATTCTGGCACAATTCCGAGAATACACTTTACGATTTGTACCCAAAAACGAGATGTCTTGCGATTTGCATTACCAGCATGTGGAATCGCATTGTATCAGATGTATTGTATCGTGATACTAACTACAATGCTTACAATGATTCTAACATTTTTTGGCAAGCCTGCTTCTTGAAGGAAATACCACCGTTAATTTTTACCCTGACTTAGCATATATGCATTTGTGCTAAGGTTTTCAAAATCGAAAGCCTCTCTACACAATTCTGCGGGAATAGTGGCTTTTACACTAGTGCTTCAGTATGAAATTTACTACTACTCCTGTCCTTGCTTTATCTGACTTCTACACCGATGATTCTTGCTATCTATCTTTCCCCCTCCTCCCATCCTTCACTTATACTCTGATGTGGATTGTGGTTGAATGTAATATCCGTGCAATATTTTTGCCAATTCCTGAAAGATAGTTGTTGGCTTTGTTCTACTTAGTTTTTCAGCTGACGAGTTGCTACTGTGTTAGGCAGGACTGCAGGGGCACCTTAGTGGTACAAGTCATTCCCAGGCTTCCCCGGTTAACATATCCAGACCCTCTCCAGCACCATCTGTTTTCATCCCTCTTAATCCTCATTCTTTCTAATATTAATCCCACACTTCCCTATTCTGTCTCCTCTCCTCTCCTCTATTTTTCTTGCCTGCTGCAAAGGATCCAAATTGCCAGTTAACAGCTTAAGTTTTTCAAAATGGTCCTTGATATGAATTTTAGCCTATGATCTTTCCTGTTCTCTTGAGCCATCCTTTATTTCATTTATCAAATTAATTACAAGAAAGTAACATGACTAATTATTTTATATTATCTTTTACTTGCTTGTGGATTCTTATCAACAATCTTATTGGTGGATCTGAAGCATCAACAGGTGTTTGAAATATTTCTATAGAAAAGATGTATATTTATTTTCTGACATGGCAGTCTTGAAAATGGTGGGCCGGTGAAAGGAGGTCGTCCTTCATTTTGGTTCTGAATTCATAAGTAGGGCTGTATGGTTTGAGATTTTAATTTTTTTTCACAAATAATTACAAACATGTCACATTGTTTTCGTTTTGGGGCTGGTGAAGTGTTCTGTTTTCTATTTTCATCTTCTGTTCAAATTAAATAGTTTTCACTGAGTGAAAACATCTTTTCACCAAGTGAAATCAACTTTTAATTGTTTTCTGTTTTCAATGTTTACTATAAATAGGAAGGAAGTGAAAACGTGGCATTTTTGTAATTAAAAGTAAAATCAGAAAATGAGATCAGGAAAATTTATTTCAAATTAAATGACCTTAGTTTGTCATTTTGTGTGTAATGGGGTTAAATTGAAAATTAATGTCAATCTTGTTACTTACAGAAAGTAGTCAAGGAGAAAAATGCTCTTGCTGAAAGATTGAAGAATGCTGAAGCTGCACGCAAGAGATTTGATGAAGAACTGAAAAGATTTGCAACAGAGAATGTAACTCGGGAAGAAATCCGGCAGTCACTCGAAGATGAAGTCCGCAGATTGACTCAAACAGTTGGGCAAACTGAAGGAGAAAAGCGGGAGAAGGAAGAGCAGGTTGCTAGGTGTGAAGCATATATCGATGGCATGGAATCAAAGTTGCAAGCTTGCCAGGTTTGTCTTGACATAGAGATTGTGCTTTTCTTAGTTACTATTTTTATATTAGTGTTTATCACCTTATATGATTTCATGTCCAACTTATATGATGAGGCTAAACCTACTTTAGTGGTGAAACTGCCTGTTTTGAACTAGTTGTGTGATGTGTAATATACTACCTGTCTGCTTGTATGATTGTGAGCAGGTTTTGGTGGGTAACGTTAAAATCATAATAAAGTAGATACAATTGATGTGTATCATTAGTTTGACGAGTTAATTGTTAAAACTAGGCAGTTTCTGTGTTCTACTAACGGTGGTGGATTGCTTGGTTTTTCTGTTGGGTAACTTGTATAGGTCAAAAATCATGTTAGAGCAAACTTCAAAAATCATCTTTAAAGTAGTACTTTTCTGGATTGGCAACAATAATGTCTATTTTACCATAATTAGTAACAATCCAGTTATTGCTAGTAATGATCTTCAGATGACCTTTGGAATTGATGCTAACGTCTGTTGTTTTGTACATGCAAAACATTGGTCTCTACTTTATGATTGTATTTACTCCCGAGAGAAATACAGTAGGTTAATGCCTTTATTTTCTTTTGCAGCAATATATTCACACACTTGAGGCCTCACTCCAGGAGGAAATGTCAAGACATGCCCCTCTATATGGTGCTGGCCTGGAGGCTTTATCATTGAAAGAGTTGGAAACACTATCACGTATTCATGAAGATGGGCTTAGACAGATCCATGCCCTTCAACAGCGTAAAGGGAGTCCTGCTGGGAGCCCTCTTGTGAGTCCCCATGCTCTCCCTCACACCCATGGATTATATCCAACTGCATCACCCCCAATGGCTGTGGGACTGCCTCCCTCCATCATTCCAAATGGTGTAGGAATCCACAGCAACGGCCATGTGAATGGCGGTGCAGTTGGACCCTGGTTTAATCACTCTTAAATTCTCTCTCGGGTCATAGAATGTTATTCTTTTCAAGTTATTTCTTTGGCATTTTGGCTGATGGAACTGTTGGAGTTGAATGTTGGGTAAAGGATTACCGAATATTAGAAGGTTTGGGTGAAGTTTTACCTTACAAATGTTAATCCAGTGGAGCTATCAGTTGCAAATGCCGTGCTCATTTGCGCCTACGTCTTTTTGAGGGGAAAAGAAATTACTTACAGGCTTTTTTAAGTTTCCATAGTTATAGCTTACTGTTATTACATAGTTTGGCCAAGTGGTTGAATCTATTTTATCCTGGGCCAGAAGTGAAGCGCTGTAAGAAATCTTGACTGACAGTTTTTAATACGTAATCAACAAAGAAAGTCCTTTTTCCTCTGATTACGCTAATGTTGCAGGGTATGCGTTTTAGTATGTATACTTAATTTATCTTTTTTGCTCTCATAGTTGCAGTTTCAAGGTCTAAATTCATTCGATTATACTGTGAAAAGGTTGTTTATTCTTGGACTTTCCCCCCACCCCAATTCTTGTAACAAATTTTTACTCTTTACATAAAAGCCATTCTTTACACATGACATACACAGTGAACATCTTTACAGGAATTGAAACAATTTTTGTACACAATAAATTTTATTCCTCAAAATCGGTGTACAGAATATCAGGGTCTGTTTTTCCTAATTCATTTTTTTGGCCCAGGTACCCCCACACATATACATGAGCTATATGAACAAGATTGGTAAAACATTAGAGTATTAGTTTGATTTAATATTTTTTTATAATGGTTTAATTAATCAAACTATCTAGTGTGTGTTTTTTTTTCACAATTGTCAACCTTTTCCTTTAATGTAACATGTACGGATCACACATTTAAGTGAAAAAAAATGATGAAATTTGGATAATATGTCATTGAATTGTAAATTATAACATAAAAATGATTGGATTTTGTGAACTTAAATCTGAGCATATAATTAGAATGTTTCAAATTAGTTTTTAAAAATCAGGCCAGTCCAAATTAATGAACGTCACTAACGAAATACGAGTTAAATGTTTATAGGTACAATAATTGTATTTAGTCTATTTATTGTTGTGTAATTTTAAGAACTTAGATACTAATTGAGTCTTTAAATTTTTCTCATTTAAAGTTCCTTCATCTTGATTTTATCAATTTTTTTCATAATGAAAATAGATTCCTTATTTTTGTTTGACGTGGTTATAAAAATAATAAGTTACTCATAAGAATAGTTAACACGACAATTAAGTTAATATGGTATGAGAGTACCTTTTGCTGTGTTTTTTAGTTGGTATATCATATTTACTCATTATCATATCAAATAGTTTATGATGTTAACTATCGTTAAATATTATATGGAAGCAGAATGGAAGGATTTGACTTTAAATAAAAGAATTTAATTTGCATAATTAGAATTTAAAAACTTAAAATCACACAATTAAATACCTACTACACTATAAATACAATAAAACCTTAAACATATTGGGAAACCAACCGGCCTTTTAGTAGATTCAAGTCTCAAGGTTTCACATATCAGCCAATGGAAATCGGTGATAAAACGTGAAGGTGGCGGTTTTATAGCCTGTTTGGATTAGTGGTACGGTGATATAAAATTCAATTATTTTTTCACGGTAGAACAAAAGCAACACACTTGCTTCTAATTTTTTCCGAGTTTCACCACAATTCTTGCTTCCCAATTCGATTCCACCACGTATTCAAATATGCTATTAGTTTCTTAATTAGGAAAACTAACTTTTGTGAACTGTATGGGTATTTTTAAATTTTAAGATTATTATAAATAAAAATAAGCAAAAGAGGATAATAGATATTTTTTATTATTAATAATTATTTTATATATTAAATAAAATTTTAAATAAATTAAAGATAAATTTTTTTAAATTGAGGATGATACGATAAAAATAAATGATTTAAATTGAGACACGTTCTTTGTTGATAATTTGATATGGTGTGTTAGAATTTATGGTTTAAAAAATTAAATTATGTAAGTTACATTAATCTTATGATTTAGTTTATCTAAAAAAGGATATATTTAATTTATTATAATATATTAAGATTTAAAATTAAAATTAAAAGTAAAATTAAAATTTAAGTAATAGTATTTGATAGAAATACAATTATAAATTAATGACTTAAAATTTAAGAAAAATTACGTGACTTAATAAGAAATAAAGTAATTTCTAAAAATAATTTGCTTAATATAAACATAGTAATTGGACCAAGTTCAAATGGACTACAAGAATTAGAGCGTTTCTTCTTATATCCCATGAAAATCATCAAATACTCCCCTTTTCATTTGGAAAATATTCAGAATAAAGGTTTACATTATGGAGTATCCTTTCTGAAATGTAAGGAAGTGTTGAATGATTTTTATGGAGGAAAAGGAAGAAGCACCCAATCATCGAATATGTATTTGAACTCTCTTTAGAATGTTGACTTAATATTGAAAAATAAGACCAAGTGTGCTGATCTATTAACTAAGATTCAATAATCAAATCATGGACATTTATAGCTACTAGGAATCTTCTAAAAGATTTAGGATCACAATATAGACACAAAGCAAAGGATTGTGTTTCAAATTTTATTATGATTTGTTCAATTTTCATGCTATTTTGCAAAAAAAAAAAAAACCAAAAAATAAGAAAGAAACATTTTTTAATTTAATTATTTTTTTGTTGAGAGTCAAAAATTAATTTGTTGAGATATTTATTATATATTTAAAGGACAAAATTATCTATCAACTATATCACACTACATTAATGAAATAAACAATATAAATATATCACACAAAATTTGAGATATTATCTTTAATTTTTATTATTTATTTTGTAAACACTAAATTAAGTGTTACATTCTTTATAAAATATGTCATCAGAACTTAGTATATGTGGTTTTTACTCATCGAAGTAATTATTTTTAAAATTTTGCAGGTACATGTATAAATATAAATGAGTGCATGTTTGATAACTTGGTTAGTTAAACTTATCATGATATTTTTTGAACCAATAAACGTGTTTGAAAATCCGTTTGTATCAATACAAACGAAAATTTTGAACTTTTCAAAACATAAAAATGAGAAGAGTTTGTAACTTTTCGTTTAGCAAAAGTTTTGGATTTTCCAACTGCAAACAGAAGACAATATAGACAGTTACTTTTGTATTGATTTTGCCGAAATTTTATCTTCAACGTGAATTCTTACAGCCAATTTTAACGTCCACTAAGGACTATAACTTTCGTCTTGTACTTCTACACTTATATCTAGGCTATATATATAATTAAATATTTGCAATATTTTATAACTAAAAATTAAAAAATCATTATTTTTTTTATTTGAGTTAAATGTTGTGCGTTTAATTAATATTTTTTGTTTTATTATTTTTTAAAATTAATTTTAATATGAAAATAATACTTTTATTTGAATAATTTATAAATCAAAAT
>JAMLFT010002778.1:1221-24088 GCA_026544285.1 Pachyrhizus erosus | reverse complement strand
GAGTCAAAAGTCAAGAGTTCTGTAGATGCCTATAAATAGGTTGTTCTTTCATTGTAAAATTGTAGAGAAACAAAAAAAGACATAAAGTTTCAAATTAGCATATTTCTCTCTACCCTCTTCCTCCCTAATAATTATCATAAATATCATACTTTAGGAGACTAACATAGGTTAGAGGAGACATTTTGAAGAATAAGCATCTTCTCCACATGTAAAGATATCCCTTTCGTGGAAAAGAGGAAAAAAACAGCATGACAAAATCTCAGTACATCATATTTTTTTTGGGTAATAACAATGAATTCAACAACTGAAGCAGCTCCTCAGTATTTTCTATTTATTACTTTCAATGTTCACTTCTCTGTATGAACAAGGTTGAATTCGGTTAAAAAGCCAGAGTTTGTTCTGATAAATTTCAAAGCAGGAATAGAACACAATACACATGATTCCAAACAAGGGCAGAGCAAAAGTGTTTTCAGGACTAAAGAGCAAATATATTATGACTGACTCGTTCTATATCATAAATTACCAGCCAAAAGAATTTATATAGCTGGACTTGGAAGTCGTATATCCAAATTCTCAATTTAAATTTAACAAACATAAAATAAGTTAGAAAGGGAAAAAAAACTGGCCATGAACAATAGAATAAAGTTTTACTATTCATTGAAACTGTGTGGATTCGAGTTCTTATTTTCTCTCCACCAAAATTTGTATTATCTTCTTCTACCGCTATTGTGAATTTTGGGGCAATACCATAGTAGTAATCACTCCATGCATATCTGCCCAAGAAACCACTAATAATGCATGTGATGGTGCTGCTTCTTTAGGAAAACAGAATAATCGATGACCATTGGAAAATGATAATGCTTTTGCAGTGATGATAAAACGGGAGGGAATATATTAACAAAAGACATATAATTACTATGTGGTTCTAAAAGAAGGAACTCTGAAAAACTTAATATAGATAAATCGAGCAAGAAGTGCTAAAACTGTTTCAGGACAAATATGTTGTGGATTGAAATATATTAGGGCAGTAGAACAATCAGTATCAAGGTTGATCAACATCTACAGAATTACTTCACTTATTCAGTAATATAAGCTGATAGCCTGATATATATCAACTTAAATTTGGTATTGATACTGTTGTATATATTAAGATCTATTGCGATTTGGAAAAAGCAAAAAGTTTTTAGACAATGTCTTGTGCATTCTCATTTACGCAACAGATTTCAACTTTCAATTGAATTATACAAGAAACATAATAGAAAATCCTTAATAATAAAAGAAAGTTCAGTCTGTACAAATTTTCCTCATCTAATCTATCTTGGTCTCTATTAGTATGATTTACACCTCATTCATGTGAGAGGTGACAGTTAGGAACTCTTCCTCCTTACATGGTATTGTTAGACCACCAGTTGGGTGATCATATCCGAATTCTTCTTCTGCTTGACTAAGTAATTCTTGAAATGAAGGTTGGTTCAAGTATGATACTGGAATCGTGAACCGTCTCATCTTATCTCCAACATAAACTGCAAGATAGCCTTTTGGTACTTCAACCCTCCTGGAGGCTGCGTGGGTTGTAGAAAATGAAGCCCGCCTAATAATACCGTGTATGCGGAAACCCATTGATTTATATTGCTCCACACAGCAAATAATATATTGATGACAAAGGTCTTGTATATGAAAGAAATATTTCAGTTCTAACACTTCAGTAATGTGATGACTTGTGTTGCTTGAGAACCCAAGAAATAGTGTATATATAGTTGATATGGGTCTCTGCAATCCAATTCCACAATGGCCATGTGGGTCTATTGTGGGACAAAGGATCACATGGCATTGTCACATAGGTGTCTTTCAAGGATTAGCAAGTTTGAAGGGGCTGCTCACCTCACCTTCTGAGATAGTGGTCAAAAAATTACTCACCCTGAAAACCAAATGTTTGTACAAGCATTGTGATATAGCTAATCCAATGGTGGATATGCTCTAGACATATCACATGCTTATTCAAATAATCGAAAGCTGACCGTGCTATTGGTATATATATTTACAAGATACCAACTAATATCAGAGTGACAGATACCAACTATATATTGACAGCTTTGAATAAGTGTTCAGAGGAAATAAGAATACCAATATTGAATACACGTTCATGAGGCAAACCACATTTTTTATGTACGGCAAATTCTAACCGACATCAGTGTAAAATCTGTGCACATAATGTTCATTGCCCCCACCATTATAATTGTCAATTTGACACATTGATTTGTGTTAAATATATTTTTCTTTTCAAGTGGGCAAATGTGTTGGCCTTCACTTGAGAAGGTGGGATAGTGTTATCTTAACTACTATAACATATTACGTTGAATGTTGAGACACAACACCATATGCCCATGTCTCTCTGTTGGTCCAATTACTCCTATCTCATAGCCTTCCTACTCCAATAATTCATTCAGCCAATGGTTTTTTACATATTCTTTTCTCTATATATATCCATGGCTGCAAGCATTTAGGACCAACACCAATCATTCACATCCTAAAGCTTTAAAAACTAAAAAGCTTATTCTCAAGACTTTTTTCTTCAACGATTCTCTTCTCGAACCAATACAACAATGGGTTTTCATTTACCTAGTATCCGAAAGGCATTATTTGCAGCAAATCAAGCATCTTTAAAAGTGGTGGATACACCAAAAGGATATCTTGCGGTCTATGTCGGGGAGAAAATGAAGCGGTTTGTGATCCCTGTATCATACTTAAACCAACCTTCATTCCAGGACTTGTTGAGTCAAGCTGAGGAAGAGTTTGGATATGATCATCCGATGGGTGGCCTCACAATTACTTGCAGTGAAGATGTCTTCCATCGTATAACTTCTTGCTTGAATTTACAATAAATGCCACACTTTAGGAGGCTAACATAGACTAGTGAAGACATTTTGTAGTATAGGCATCTTCACAAATTGTAAAACTCTCCCTTTCCTGAGAGAGTGGAGAAAGGCCAGTAGCATGACAAATGCAGATTTCGTAGAGCATGTCTTTCCATGGTTAAACAACACACTGTAAATACTATATATTCACATGTACCCCTTGTATCATTGCAGTGACTAACAATTCTTTCGTAGAGAATTCAATTCTCTCTCTCAGGATCTCTGCCTTACAACTTTTCTCTTTCTCTTATATTGTGGATCTGATATCTTGTATTGTATAATCCATAAGTCATAATCATGACTCATTTTTCATTGCATAGTTATTGATTGATAACAAGTACAACGTACAATATTGTGTTCGCACAGGGGATACAGTGATATTCACGATTTATAGGAGGAATCAATGCTTAAAAAGATAACTAGAAATGTATATAATATAACGGTGTCTAAACTTTATAATTATGCAGTAGGGTAAGAAGCTTGCATAGCTATGCCACAGAGTCCTTCAAAATCCACACCCCTTTGTATCCTAATGAAGCCTTCTTCAGCCCACTCAGTCCCATCATCACTAACACCATATTCCACAGCAGTGACACGGTGATCCAACTCAGTTCTACATGAACCAGTGAAGACACCACTCTTGTAAAATTGAAAGTCAGAACCACTGGCATCAATAGCTACAGAAAATGGTTGATTGGCCATGCCCTTTTGCAGTGCCTTCTCACTGTTGGCTGGGACATCCTCATACCCAGTAACGGTAGCAGCATGGTTGGCTGCTGCATTTGCATTGCACGTTCATCAACATCCTTATAGGAGTAATTGGCTTCAGTGTTGAGTCCATGATTTTGGATGATGAATTTGAAAGCGTAATCCTTGAAACCACCTTCACACCTTGGTCCACACCCTTTATGTCACAATCAATAAGTTCTTGCTCTGACAAAGAGATCAATTTTCCAGTACTGAGTTTATGAATTCCTTCAGTTGCTGCAACGGCAGAAAATGCCCGACAACATCCTACAAGGTAAATTAATATCGTTCTGTTAGTATTTTAGAGATAGAAAAATAAGTAATTGGTGGCTTAGCGGAAGAAATTGTGTAAGTCGTGTAGCATGTAGCACTTGTCAATAGTAGAAGGATTTCTACTTGTATCAAACAATAGGATGACATAATGATAGCCTGATTGTAAAGAGATAGAAGACTTAAAGTGGATATTGGTTTTACATGTAATTCAGTTGACTGATTTTGATGGGGAAGCTTAACTCCATTTGCTTGATGAGTAGCCTATTTATAAGCTTTGTGCACCGCCTCAAAATGACGGTGTGAATGTTCTAGTTTTCTTTTACATAATTCTTGATTTTCATGTTTACATTCTATCTCATTTTTCTTAAAGTTTACATGAAAATATCATTCCTATATTGATCTAGAATTTGTATCACCTTTTTTAATAAGTTAGATAATCATTCAATTTATTTTGACCTGGTAAATGAAATATCATGTACTTACCATATTGACCTTGGTCCTTGACGGGTGTAATTGCTCCTTTCTGACTCTAATCCACTGTGGATGTACTGCAGTCACGTTTTCATATTTAAAAGTGGTTGTTCTTGTGATTGAGGAACACATATCCCGCTTGAATCTATTTCTTCCTGCTATGAACTATTCTTTGTTGAGGTCTGCAAATTGATTAATGTCCAGCTTGTAAAGTTTATTGGCAGCACTGTTGAAGGCTTCAACGTAATTTACATTTTCCTTAAATATCCTGAATCGCTTCTCCCATTTTTGGGGGTCCTTATACACCTTTCCATAATGAGTCATCCATTGCTCATGTCTCTCATACATGGACACATCTTTGACAGTGCGTTATGTGACTTGAAAAGCCCAGAATACCATGAAGAAAAGCAATGCGAATGAAATGTGAGAATTATGTGGTGGGGTGGTACGCAAGATTGTCTGTGGCACTTATAGGAAAGTTAACGTTGGATAGTAAATTGATCTTCTTTGTTTTCAACTGAAATCTTTATGCACCTCTCTCTAAATGTACCAATGAGAATTTTTGAATATGACTCTTACAGTGTATACATATGCAGGTCTGGGTACTACGGACAAATTATTTGTCAAATGTAGCGTAGAGGCACTCATTGGCATACGATCCCATAGTAGTTTTCAAAAGGATGACTTTTGAGTATTGGAAAACTTTGGAATTATAAAAATCGAGGTTTAGAAATTTTATTGTTTCATGTGCATGCATATTGCTAACATATAACCAAATAAAAAAGTTACACACTTCCTGCGTTCCAAATTTTGTATAATCTATATTTACTGTGAACGATTTTCCACTCGACAATAAACTGGATATATTATAATGGATAATTAGAAAAAGAATACTTCAACCGTGCAAGGAATAAATTATAACATCTGAATTTAATGTTGTTATTTTATAATTAATTTGAAATATTTTTAAGACTTAAATAACATTTTGATTCCCATAAAATAGGAGATTTTTTACTTTAGTCTTTTAAAGATTTTTTTATTTTAATTTTAGTCTTTTTAAGATTATTATTTTTTTTATTTTAATAATTTTTTTGAGAAACATGGTTAAACAACAATATAATAGTGACATTAATTGTTCATTAACTTGTCACATTATCAAAGAATCTAGACAAACACATATATATTATTTTTTATCAAATTGTATTTTAAATCTATTATTAATTAATTTAATATCATTAACTATTTATTTTTTGTCAAATTATGTTTTTAAACCTACCATTAACTAGTTTATCATTAATTATTTTTGACAAATAAAAATTTATAAACACAGTTTATTGAAAGTATAGACTCCTTCAGTATGTGATAAAGTGACTAAAAGGTTAAAATCGTTGGTATATCATTGGTTAATGTTATTACTTATAAATAAGGATTAAAACAAAAATAAATAAATCTTTAAAGGACTAAAACTTAAAAATAAATTAAAAGACTAAAATATGAAATACCTTATTTTGTAGGGATCAAAAGTTTTTTTATCCTATTTTTACTCATAAGTATCAATTTTAGTTTAATAACTATTTACATTATGATTTTTCTCTATTTATGATCCATATATGAAATAAATTAATATTTAGTAATTTATTAAGAATTAATGTGCTTTAATTTCTATTTTTTACAAATTACTATATTATTAATTAAATGTATTAAAAATAAACTAAATAAATCCTACTTTAAAATTTTATTAAAATATGTAAGATTCACAGTTAAAAGAAAAAATATAAGTGAAAATAGTCATTACTCATATTATATTAATGTATAGTTTTAATTTCCTCTATCTGTAGTCCATATATAAGTGTTACAATATATTTTTTATGATTTATTAAGAATTAATGTATTTTTAAAGGTTATGTATTTTAAAAATCTATAAAAAAAATATAAAAAATGCAATTATAAAAGTTAAATTTTAAGATAGTGTTTAGTTCTGTTTTATATTTAGTTCTAATATGTGTAATATAGTAGTTATTTATTTCTAAAATCATAAAAAATATATTATATAATTAAATTAGTTAAAGTATTATAACTATTTCATACATATTCATTTGATTAATCTTTTTAACAAATCCAATATGGTCATTATTCAAATATTTGATTATCATTTTGTGAACATTCAATCCATTTAAAATAATAATAATTTCTAATTATCCATAATTTTTCCAATCAAAACATAAATGTAGTTAATTAATGAGCAATTGGTATAAATTATAGGCACTTCCTTAACATAAATCAACATTCTTTATCAAATTTGTAACATCCCTTGTAATAGGTAATGGAAATTAGATTACCGAAAATAGTTAAGATATCCTTAGGTTTTATTAATTAGATTCACCTTTATAATAGGACTGTACAGAGATAGAAAAACAGGACCCAAGTGGGGGGTTCAAAGCCTGAAGTGAGCTAAGGCCCACTGGATCCACACACCCACAGTTCAAGTATAGTGAAAGGGAGAGAAAGAGAAGGAAAGAAAGAAAAGGAAGAGGAGAAGAGAGATGAAAGACCTATCTCCCAAAGCTCACGTCTGTACATTTTTGGAGGTGAGTGATTCCCCCTTGCCTTTCTCATACCTCTTGATTTTTTGGGTTTTTTTTTCCTTTGTCTCCCCTTTCTGCCCTAAGTTAGGTTTTTATGAGTCTTGGGAGATTACTAACGATTGAGGGGGTGTTTGTGTTTTATGAGTGGTTTGAAATGTTATAGAAGTTCGTATTATCTAGAACGTTTGGAGGGGGTCGAGGGCATTGATGGCCCCAACTTGAGCAGATTAGCGAGTCTCACTATCTACAAATTGCATGTTGTCACTCAGAAAGCCTAGCCTCCTTAAGGTAGACATGAATTTCTGGACTGAAGCATGTTACGTGCTAAGTGTCGTGAGGGCAGGCCTGATCATCAGTCTGTTATGCTCGGTTTTTGGTGTAAAACCCTTCAACTGACCCAAATTGAAAGGGGTAGAATACAACACGTCTTCGTCTGTGTGTATGCATGCATAGTAGGGGTGACAAGTACACTGGTTTGCTGGGTAGATCAGATGAGTGGTGTTGTATTTGAGTTGGTCAGAGTAATTTTTTGGGTTGCTTGAGCAAGTTGACTTCACCAAACAACAAGGAGGCTATAAATGGAAGAAAGATTGGTCGTAGTGTGGTTGCTTGACCGATCACAGCAGTTGGTTATGATGGTGGTGCATGGTGACTGGTTTATAGGGTGTCAATGATGCTATGATTGCTTCTCATCTTGTTCACAAAGAGAAAACTTCTCCCTTTCATCTTTCTTCTTTGGAATTATTTTTCATGTAAATAAATATGTTATATAAATAAATTATAGAACAAAAATTTTAGAGCTAAACAAATTATATAACATCGTTATTGTGAATTGGCAACAAAGGGTGAAAATGTGAAAAGATTAAACATGATGTGTGACGTAGCTTGACCTGTGACAGAACTTCATCGTGGCAATGCGTTTAATTTGAATTTTTGGAAAATTTTAGAAGTTTCAACTGATACACGATTGCATCGTAAATTTTTTAATTAATTTAACAGATGGTTGGGTTCGATTATCTTTGAAATTTTTTATTGGCATACCATCAAACCCATTCGAATTTATCTGAACTAGAGTATTTTTTTTTAATCATTCTAATTAGTTCACACATTTTGTTCCGCCTTATTATCATTTATTCAATTTAGATAGATCAATTTCAGACGGTCTCCAATTATCTTCCCACCACCAGTTGAAGGCAGACCAAGCGAGGATTATGAGTTCTGGGTTAAAGCCCAAAATGCTCTCATTGAGAAAAGGAATACCCTACTAAGAAGGAATGGGTATAAAGAAAAGATATGGAAAATTATGAGAAAGTTTTTATGTAACTCAAGATAAGTTGAATGGAAAAGGATTAGGAAGATACTATGTCAATTGACTATCACCTTTAACGTTGGAAATAAAGTTAGCTTTGTTTTAAAAAGGAAGAACATAGAACAACACTCAGACTAGAGTATAAGTAAGAGGTCAAGGAACCGTTCCTATTGTGGATTTTGGGGCATCGCTATGGTAGTAATTACTCCATATTTTTTTCTCCAAAAAACAACTAATAATCCACGTGATGGTGCTTCTTGTTTAGGAAAAGGGATGAATTGATGGCCCTTGGAAAATGATAATGATTTTGCAGTGATGACGGAACGGGAGGGAATACCAAATTAACAGAAGATATATAAAGATTATTTTAGATAACATTGCAAATATAAATGTCTAAAATGATAATTTTAAAACATAAAAAACTAAAACAGGAAAATACAAAAAATATAATGAATCAAAATTTTATTTTAGCTTTTTCTTATTTTCAAAATCTACATTAAACTTCTCTAGAATGTTGAAAATGCTCTCTAACAATCCAGCATAGTTCTCCCTTGGTCGTGATGGCACAACCACAAAACTCATTCAAATAACATTGGTGTTGGTATCGAAAATAATTCAGAGAAGACATGAAAAAAACAAATTTGTAATAGGGGATGCAGAATTTACTCAAATTAAATCAAGACATTCTAGCTATAGTGCAGAATGACAACTAAACATGATTATAATATAAGCATCAGAGGTTCAAGTAAAATTAATTTTAAACTGTCAGACACAATTAAAAAGTGTGTGTAAATCTATTTATAATATATAAATTCTGAGCTACGAAATCATGTGTCGTTACATCAACCCATTTGTTTATGTGGCAATATCTCATAAATTCTACATTCTATTACATCTTTTCTTTACTATTAATTCTCCATATAATCTACTCATCCCATTGCAGATCAGTCAATATACCTTAGTCAGATAACCACTTCAAGAAAAAGGAAGAAGCTTGGTGGTGAAGGTGACGATCCAAGAAATTTGAATTTATCTTGTATTATGGCTAAGTGACTAAGAGAGTAAAAAAAGTAGAGAGTGAGGGAAATGGGAAACTAGTTCAGCTGTTACAGGGAGAAAATTATAAGATGCCTAAAAGGTTATTGGAAAAGAGTTGAATGAGCTTTTATTATGTACTCTTTTTTTTTTCAGAAACAGAGTGGATACTTTAAAAAAACTTTTCAAAGATTTACATTTTATTTTTTAGTAATTATTAACTAGGTGGACATTTATTTTATTAATATTTAATTGTATAAATTTAGTTTTGGGCTTTTGAGGTGGATTTTGGGTTGTACAAGGGCACCATGTCCAAGCCCATGTAAAATTGGGGTTCTCCAAATTTTCATATTTATTTTAGTGTTATATAATTTTTAATAAATTGGTTTCATTGCACAAGGTCATGAGGAAAAACTATAAAAATTAAAAGTTTAGTTATCAAAAACAAATTAAGCTATTTGCCATTTCATTATTTTCTAATTTAAATTATAAGTAATACCTTTTAATTACAGATGAATTATTAATAATAACTGATAATTAATTATAATTTAAAATTATCTGTTACTGATTACAAAATTATAACAATATTTAATTATGATGAAAATTTCAAATTAACAATTATTAATACAATTATGACATTTCATTATGACACGATTGTCTGAACAAATTTCCGTTATTAAACAATTTACCTTTATCATAGTAAGAAAAATAAAATATTTTAATCAAATGATATATTATCTATTTATTTTTAGATCCTGTATATTATCTTATAATGCGTAATGTTTTTTTTACTGAAATCTTACAATACATAAATTAAAGTATATTTGAAAAATTAATGTGATATGTAAGTTGATATTCAAAAAGATGAAAATAACCATTTTTTTAGGCGATTAAAAGTTATAATATTTCGTTTTAAGTTCAAATGTTAATTGATATCATTATTATGAATCTTTCAATGTTAGTTGATTGAATTTGAAGTCTATTGATATTTATGCATGCATATTTTAAATTTATGGATAGTTTCAAAGTATAAACTTGAATACTATTTCAAATTATTTTAAATATATATCTAGGGTATCATAGAACGACGATGAAATTAAAGTTTGTATTAAATATTTTAATTACAATAATTAATACAAACAACTATATGAATGATGATAACCATGTTCAAATTGGTATTAAGTAGCTAATAATTTGAAATTTAAATCTTGACGAAAAGTTGTTACAATTTGTAATCTATAATTTTAAATAATATTTAATTGGAATTTATTTTTAATGATTAATTGATATTGATTATAATTTAATTTAGAAAACAACGAAAGGGTAACATTTCTCAATATGATCATTCATAACCATCAATGTATCACGAGTTCAAAATGATTGTAAAGTTTATTGAATAAAAAATGAAATAGAATTTAATAATCATATACAATTAAAAACATGTGTTTTTAATACTTGCCATAATCAAGTTGATTTATTATTAAATTTATGAGACAAAAAATTTAAATATTATTTATTGAAAAAATAATAAATGGCATGTAAATATTATTAAATATAAGTATCATAAAAGAATAATTTTGTACTAAAACTTAGAAATTCATCTTCTATGTTAAAAGAATTGGTGTATAAGGTCGTTTAGATTTGAAAATAAGAGAAATTGTTATAGCTAAAAGTAACAAGAGATTTTTCCAACATTTATATAGTAATGTAAGAATTGAGAAAGTAAAATTTAATATTGTGTAAGGTCAGTTACTATTTAATTTTATGTTAAATTTGTTTTTATATATCTCAATAAAAATAATATATATTTGTAATATTTAGCTCAATAATATATAATTTTTTAAATCAAGCTCACAGCTCACAACCTAAAAGAGAGATTCCAAACCTACACCATCACAAGACTTTTATCCCAAAAATCATCCTTTAAGATCAACCTCTCTCCAAAACAATTAAGCAAGTAAGCATATTCAAAATTTATTTACATTGATTACTTCTCTTACAAAAAAAATCAATCATTTTATCAACTAAATAAAAAAAAAATTCAAACAAGGAGACTTTTTCACCATAACTAATATCATCAAATAAAGATTCAAATCCAGACAAAAATACATGCATCTATGAGGTCAAAAGACGCATCATCTGTTATAGTTTGATTTTAGTCTCATATCGTGTAAATGATAAGAGACATTCCTTATATATTTCTATATAAGCAACCCCTTATAAGCCTTTTGATAACACACCAAAAATGTACTTCTTAGTATAGTCGTGGACGTAAACAACATATATTGTGTGTTGAATCACGTTAAATTCTTGAGTTTTTTTGCTTTCTAGTCCATATTTTAGTATGTTCTGTTTGATTTTAGTCTCACATAGTGTAAATGATGAGAGACTTTGTTCATATATTTTTATATAAACAACCCCTTATAAATCTTGTGTATTAAATCACGTTAAATTCTTAAATTTTTTTTTCTCTCTCTTCTTTATTTCCTTCTTTTATTTTTGCATTGTTCCTACTATCATCCTTAAATGAAGAAACATATCTAATTGAAAAGAAACATTCAAATTGTTCCTAATATCATCCTCAAATGAAGAAACATATCCAATCAAAAAGAAACATTTAATGATAATAGTGTGTATATAAAAAAACATTTAATGATAATAGTGTGTATATATAATATTGAAAACCCCTCGGATGAAAAGTCAATCTTAATTGCTCCAAAGTTTACAAGAGAAGCACACCATAATAGTCAACAACTAGTCACCTACAAAACAATAATGTAGAAAGTTTACTTGAATAATAAATTCTATCAGAATGATTTACTATTTTATTTCATTTGAATAATAAATTATATCAAAGTAGTATGGATTCAAGTTTGAAATGCTTCCCATAGAAATACATCAATAATTATAAAATATTATGTCTTTAACTTATACTAACTGTACAAGTTCACATATTTTTTATTTTTATTTTTCTGAAAAATTACTATATAATATCATTGTAATTTAATTTGTGAATCCAACTTTATAAAATTAAGATTTTATGCTAAACATTTTATTTTGAAGATTTTGTTAGAACTTTTTTCAGAAATTTTATTTGGACAAAGGTTCCTTTTATAACTTTTAAGTTACAATTGTATAGATAAATACTTAATTACTAAGTTCTCAACAAAAAATTTACATCTATTTTATTTTATAAATATATCTTGCTTTACTTATTTTTAATTTGTCTAAAATATATCATATATACTTATTCATAAACCGTGGAAAGCGGGTCAAAATCTATTTAATCTCAAATTTTAGATTTTTTTCTCAGGTGGAGATATTTGTTGCAGTTAATCATTAAGATTTAGATGGCTCATTGCATTACCTTTGCAGTGTGGATAGATTAAGTTACTGAGTAATGAATATAAATATAAACCATTAAATCATATTTAAATGAGATTAGAAGTTAAATGTGCAAGACTTTTTTAATAATTATGTTATCACTAAATAACTTTTATTTTTTACTATTCATCGATGAGTGTACTTATAACACGAGACTTTTTTAAGTAATCATGTCACTATTAAATAACTTTTCTTAAACCAATAAATTTTTTACTTCAAATACTATCATGTTTCAAAAAAAATGAAAATCTTTTTAGGTGTTATGTCAAGCATCCAGTTGGAATAAATTATTTGGCACCATGGGTCCCAAAAGAAGACACACAAGCTGAATGGGATTTCAACTTATACAGCTCACAGATTCAGAAGCACCACAGATACATGTCTCAGTAGCACTGTCACTTGATATATTTCAAATAATTGTGCACAATTGGGGCCATGATTTTAATTTTATGTGTTATTATAAAACTTAAAAATCTTTAAATCACGACCCAAATTAATAAATTCAAGTTTCTCTTTGGTCCTAGCAAAATACTACTGGCTTTTCCCTGTCTGTGAAGGATGTGGGCTGTTATATGCTCTGGAATTCATGATAACCGTAAAATCTTTTTTTGTCCAGCAAGAACCTCTTATTAGTGTATACGGATCTAATTGCAGAAAGAAGTAAACATTGTAATTGATAAATTCAAATAATTGGCAATTAAGAATATAAAAAACTTATAAGAATCCAAAAGACATACTTGGCAATTAAATTCATTGTCATTACTCAAAAATTGGTAATCTTTACATTTTAAAAAGATGCCCATTGTATCAAATGTCACTACTAATCTATGTCAGTCTCCCATAGTGTGAGATCTATTGTCCATTCAAGCGAGAAATTATATGTTGGAAAACATCTTCACTGCATGGAATTGAGAGGCCACCCATGGGATGATCATATCCAAACTCTTCCTCAGCTTGACTCAACAAGTCTCGGAAAGAAGGTTTGTTCAAATATGATATGGGAATCACAAACCGCCTTTGTTTCTCTCCAACGTACACTGCGAGATAGCCCTTTGGGACTTCTACAGATTTTGAAGCTGCTCGGCAAGCAGCAAATGATGTCCGTCGTATAGCAGGTAAACGGAAACCCATTTTTTGTGCTTGATTGAAGGAAGAAGAACAGTCTCAAATTTTCAATGAATCTAAATGTTGAAGCTAGAGGATTGAAATGGCTTGTGTTGTTTGCAAACACCAAGGATAGTGTATATATAGTTTTTAAGATTCCTTGGAAACCCAATTCCCAGAGAAAATGACTGTTAAAGGAAGGAGAGCATACACATGACATATCACATGGTGTTGTCTTCGGTGCCTCTATAAAGGATGATGAAACCTGATCAAACAATGGCCAACATAAGGCCTCCACTCCACTTGTTACCAACTAAGACATGACTAAGTGAAACCTAATGTTTGTTAACGCATTAATAGGTATTCCAGATTTTTGTAGACATGCTTTGGACGTGTTTTTTTGCATTATGTTGAAGTACAACTGGAAGGTATTTTCTGGCGGAAGATTTATGAGGCAAGGGATAGTGAGAGATCATAGACCAAAAATGTATTTAATTTCTAACGGATTCACTAGTGAAAGTGGGGTACAATCATGTTAACTATTGATTTTTGAGAAAGTTCTCCATGCCAACACCATATGCCCTTGTCTCCCTTGGTCCCATGACACCTATATTATCTCATAGCCTTTGGCCCTCCCAACTCAATAATTTATGTAGCCAACGATTTCTTACAAATTCTTTCCTCTGTATATATTCATGCCTGCAAGCATTTAGGTCAACAAAAATCATTCACATCATAACACAATTGAAGTTCACAATCTTGCATCTCCATTACAAGTCTCTTTTTCACACTTCATTTCCCAAGTCTGAAAGCATACAACAATGGGTTTTCGTTTACCGGGTATCAGACAGACATCATTTGCTGCTAACCAAGCATCTTCAAAAGCTGTGGATATGCCAAAGGGCTACCTTGCAGTCTATGTTGGAGAGAAAATGAAGCGGTTTGTTATCCCCATATCATACTTAAACCAACCTTCCTTTCAAGATTTGTTAAATCAAGCTGAGGAAGAATTTGGGTATGACCATCCAATGGGTGGTCTCACAATACCATGCAAGGAGGAGGAGTTCTTAAATGTCACCTCTGCCATGAATGACTTGTAAATCATGCTAATGGAGACACAGATAGATTAGATGAAGCAAATTTGTACAGAAGGAATTTTCCTTTTTTGAGAGGATTTTATATTTTGTTTTCTTGTATAATTCTTCTCGAAGTTAGATTTGTTGCTTGAATGAGAACACAACACAAGACATCGTATAACCACTTTTTGCTTTTGTAAAATCTCAAATACAACCGTATCTTTTTCAAATTTAAATTAACATATATCAGGTTATCAGCTTATATCAGGCATTAAGTGCAATAATTTTATTGGAGATATTGACCAACCTTGATAAAGGATTTTACTGCTGCCCCTATTGTATTTCAATATTTGTTCTTGAGCCGAACCAGGAACCCACAACACATTTATCCTGAAACACTTTTAGCCACTTGTTGCTAGATTCTTTCTACAATATGTGCTCGTACCATTCAACTACTGCTTTCAGCAGCACATAGTAATTATAAATCTTCAGTTATTTTAGTACTCCCTCCCATTCGTTCATCAATACAAAATCCTTATCATTTTGTAAGGGTCATCGAGTATTCCTTCCCTTAAACAATTAGCAGTGTCGCACAGATTATGAGTTGTTCCTTGGAGAGAATTGCATGGATTTATAGTATTGCCCCTAAATTCAAAACAGCATTGGATTAAGATATTGCAAATTTAGGTGGGCAGAACATAGGAATTACTACAATGCACACAGTTTCAATCAGCAGTAAATAGTTGTTCTAATATCCAAGGCTAATTATTTCTCCATTTGCAAAATATTTCAGTTCATTAAATTTAAATTGACAATCTTGATCTAGACCAGCTGTGTTAATATTTTGGGATGATACAAATATTAGTCAGTCATAATAGTTACAGACTTAGACCTTTAAGATTGCTTTTAGGAAACGTCTTTATTTGGTTTAAAAGGTCGTAGTTTCATTTTATCTAAAAGACACAAGTTATGAAAAAACAATGCTACTGCAGTAGGCCAGTGTTAGGAAAATTGTTATTTTGATCCTGCCTTGGCAGGGAAGTACCGTGTGTGTTTGAGGCCTTGGCATCTCAAAATTTTAATTTCACATGAATATTTATTAATAAAGTATATTTTTACTTTGTCCCAAATAAACTTCTCTTTATCTTACATACTAGGAAAAATACTTTTGTTCTACCCTTGCAACAAATCATGTGTTCTATACCTGCTTTGAAATTTTTCAGAAGAAAGTCTGGTTTTTTTACAAAATTCAACCTTTCTCATACAGAGAAATAGATATTGAAACTAATAAACAGAAAACATAGAGGAGTTGCTTCAGTAGTTGAATTAATTCTCATTACACACAAAATATGCTACACTGTAATTTTCTTAGTCTTTTTCTTTTCCTCCTTTCCTGAGAAAGGGAGATATTTACAAATTGAGAAGATGCCTATTCTACAAAATGTCTCTACTAATCTATGTCAGTCACCTAAAGTGAGAGATTTATGGTGAACCCAAGCAAGAAGTTATAGATTGAAAGACATCTTCACTGCAAGGAATTGTGAGGCCACCCATGGAATGGTCATATCCAAATTCTTCCTCGGCTTGACTCAACAAGTCTTGGAATAAAGGCTGGTTCAAGTATGATACAGGGATCACAAACCGCTTCATTTTATCCCCGACATAGACTGCAAGATAGCCCTTTGGTGCATCCACCACTTTTGAAGATGTTTGATTTGCTACAAATAATCCCTTTCTCATTCCAGGTAAACGAAAACCCATTGCTGTATTGTTTGTGTTAGAGACTCAAGGATAGAATGGTTTAGGAAAAGTGTTGAAAATAATATTTTGAACTTTTAATGATATAGGATGTGAATCGTTTGAGTTGGTCCTAACTACTTGCTGCCATGAATATATATAGATAAAAGGATATGCAAAAGACCATTAATTAGTTAATTGAATTATTAGTGGATAGGCTTGAGATAGCTGTCATGGGACCAAATTAGAGACGAGGCATATGGTGTTGTCTAAGAGAACTTTCTTCAGAATCAACGTAGCATAATACAAATCCCACCTTCTGGATCTATGATAAAGAAAGTCTAATTGGATCTTGGTTACATTTGCTCAGGGGTGGGGTCTGGAAACATCATTTATGCAATTGTCATACAGTGTTGCTAAGAATTTGTCGTACATAAAAATGTGGTTCACAATGCATCATGATATGATCATGCATTCAATCTTGGATCTCTTGTTATTTCTACTGTTTCGGTGCTATAAAGTCCTATAGGACAGCTCCATATGCCCTTGTCTCCCTGTTGGTCCCACTATTCCTATCAAAGCCCTCCATCAATCTTTCAAGTAGCAAACATTTTCTCATACATAACCTTGTATCCATATATGCATGGCAGCAAGCACTTGGGACCAACACAAATCGGTGACATCCTGAAACCTGCATCTTATTTACATGTATTCTGTTGTAGAACATTCGCTTCTCAAGTCTCAACACATACAACAATGGGTTTTCAGTTATGTTGTATCAAAAAAGGCATTATTTGTAGCAAACGAAGCATCTTCAAAAGTTGCGGATGTGCCAAAGGGTTATCTTGCAGTCTATGTTGGAAGGAAAATGAAGCAGCTTTTTATCCCCATATCATTCTTGAAGCAAACTTCACTCCAAGACGTACTTGGCCAAGATGAGGAAGAATTGGGGTATGAACATCCAATGAGTGTTCTTAGATATCGCTTTTCGCCTCAATATGGGCTATAACCCTAGGAAGATAAGAATGGCATAGACTTATATTACTTGACACATATTTCGTTAGCGTAATGGCACATTATGGGAGGAATTAACGTGAAAAAAGAAAAAAGTAAACGATAAGAAAATGATGTTGATTTATGTTGAGTATTTTTCATTTTGTTACTCACTTTATAGCCTTGAATTATTTTCTCTTTTTTCTCCAAGTGTAAAATTGTTCATACGATGAGAAGTTTGTGGCCATTACCTTTTATCTCTCATTTCCCCCTCATTTATATCAAAATGAAAATAAAAAAGGGGAGGCTAATAAGCTGAATGTCTACCTTAGGGTATTCACGATAAATGAAAATTTGTGCTTCTAGTTTTAGAATGAAAAAAAATAACACAAACCAAGTTTTATATATATATATATATATATGATAATTTAATATTTGCATATTTTGCATGATGTAAAGAGTTTTCACTAATAACTTTTAAATGAAATAGGAGAAATATTCCATGATAAAACACAAGTACGGCTTGGGTTGTCTCATAAAATAGATGTTAATAAGGTATTAATAGATTGAGTAATGATATTTCTACACTTGAAAAATATACACTCAACATTTGTCTAGTGCATGTGATTAGTCCTATGTATAAAACAGTTAATTTTGTTTCACAAGTGGTTAACTTTTATTAGACATTTCAATAACCATTTAACATGGTTAAGCACTTATGAAATAAAATTAATCACTATTAAATATTTCAATAATCTTGTAATATTATTAATCACATATCTATAATTTATATAATCACTTTTATTTACTTTAACTAATTATAAGGTAAAATTAATCATATTTATATACGTAATAACAATCAATAATTTTATGATATTTTTAACCACTCGTGAATCAAAATTAACCATATTTATACATATAATTAACCACGTGTGATGGTTAATAACTTTATGTCATTATTAATCCATTATAAACAAAATTCATTATATTTACACGTATAGTTAATCATGTGTAGTCAATAATAACTACAGTGAAAATTTTATATAATCATATTTATTTATCATTAACCACTAATAAAATAAACCATTCTTTTACACGTAATTAACCATTATGTTATTCCTAATAGATTCAAAATGGAAAAGTGTCCTACAAAAAATGTTCCAATTCAAAATGGGGACAAATTTAGTCAAACAGTCTCCAAGAAATGACCTTGGATGAAAGGAAATAAGGTTTATTCCCTATGCATAGTGGTTGGGAGCATGATGTATCTTCAAACATACACTCAACCAAATATTAGTTTGGTCATTGGAATGTTGAGCTGATATCAAAATAATCCTAGAATATATTATTGGAAAATTGCAAAGAAGATTTGTAGGTACTTACAAAACACGAAGAGTTACATGCTAACATACATAAGCTTAGATCACCTTTAAGTGGTTGATTACTCAAATTCAAACTATGTTAGAAGTGTGAACTCAAGGAAATCCACATTCGGATATATATATTTTTAGTTGGAGGAGCAGTGTCATGGAAGATTGCAAAATAATTTTTTATTATCACCTCTATCTTAGAGGCTAAGTTGTGGTGTGCTTTGGGGCTATAATTCAAGCATTGTGGTTGCAAAACTTCACCTTGGTCAAATTTGTGATCTTTATCAACATATAGTAAAAACTACTAAGGATTTATTGTGATGATTTTGTACTTGTCCTTTCAAAATAATGACAAATAATCAAAGGATTCAAAACAAAAAGATATAAAGTATTTGTCAATTAAAGAAGTACAGATACGGAAAGTGTTAAATCAGCATATTGAAACATACTTAATGATGGTGAACTTTTTAAATAAAGGTTTAATATCCAAAACATTTATTAGCTGTGGGAGTGACTGACATAATACGCAGGTATTATGGTAATGCAATTGGCAATTTCTTCTCGACTTGGCTTAGTAAATCTTGGAATAAAGTTTGTTTCAAGTAAGATCAGGGGATCATAAATTGCTTCATTTTTTCTCCAATCTAGACTGCAAGGTAGTCCAATGGCACGTCCACAGCATTTGAGGATGCTTGGTTTGCTACAGATGATGCCTTTTGTTGCAAGTGTTGAGAGTTGAGAAGAAAAAGTTCGTTCTAAAAATGGACATGTAAATAAAATGCAAGTTTTTAACTTGGAATGCTTCAGGATGTCCATGATTTGTGTTAGTCCTGTTGGGAATAAGAAACAAAATTCTGAGAAGACAAAATAAAAATGAAGGCCGAAACTCTGATGCATAATAAGAAAATAATGGCAAATAAAGGCACCCATAAATTTGTGACAGCCTATAAACTCTCATAAAAACAGAAACTTGTAACAGTAATAACAGTAGAAATTTTACCATAAATTATAATAAAATAGGTACTGATTCACATTTTCAACATTCCTTCTTGTATCAGTGCAATTAACTCCCAAGTCTCTCTCTCAAGTTCTCAAACATTCCCTTTAAAAGTGTCTTTGTGAAAATGTATGCCAATTGGTCTTATATCTTGCAATATTGTAACAGGTCCCAAGTACTTGAAGCAGCCCTTATTATATAGAGATAAAAGGGTATGGGAGAAACAATTTGGCTACTTGAATGATTGGTGCAGGGCTATACTAGCAGTCAACGGACCAACTGGGAGACAGCTCAGACAAGTGTATATGGCCCTGTCTTATGAGACTTCATAGGTCTGAAGCAGATGAGATAATAAAAGAACCAACTTTGAATGCATGATATATTATGAAGCACTATTAACCACATTTTTATGTACGTCAATTACTAAGCAACATTGATTGACATTTGCATAAATGATGTTTCCGGCCCAACCACCACCCAGATTGAATTTCAACAAGATACAATTAGACTTTCTTTTTCATAGATCCAGAAGCTGGCACTTGTATTATCTAATGTGTGATGTTACGTTGCTACTTAAGAAAGTCCTCTAAGACAACACCACATGCATTGTCTCTCATTTGGTTCCATGACTCATATCTCATACCCCTACACCAATAATACACGTAACCAATAAATGGTTTCTTACATATCTTTTTATCTATATATATTCATCGCTGCAAGCATTTAGGATCAACACAAATCATTCACATCCTGAAGCATTCGAAATTCAAATTTCTCAAGACTTTTCTTAAACCATTCTCTTCTCAAATCAATACCACAATGGGTTTTCGTTTCCCAGGTATCAAAAAGGCATTATTTGCAGCAAATCAAACATTTTCAAAAACAGCGAATGTGCCAAAGGGCTATCTTGCAGTCTATGTCGGAGAAAAAATGAAGCGGTTTGTGATCCCTGTGTCATACTTGAATCAACCTTCCTTCCAGGACTTGTTGAGTCAAGCTGAGGAAGAGTTCGGACATGATCATCCCATGGGTGGCCTCACAATTCCTTGCAGTGAAGATCTCTTCCAACATATAACTTCTTGCTTGAATTGACAATAAACCTCACACTTTAGCAGACTAACGTAGGTTAGAGGAGACATTTTGTAGAATAGGCATCTTCTCAACTTGTAAAGATATTATCCCTTTCTCATGAAAAAGGGAAAAGAAACAGAATGACAAAATCACAATATATCATATCTTTTTGTGTAATGACAATGAATTCAACTACTCAAGCAGCTCCTCGGTATTTTCTGTTTATTACTTTCAATGTTCATTTCACTCTGCATGAACTAGGTTGAATTCTGTTAGAGACCAGACTTTGTTCTGATAAATATCAAAGCAGGAATAGAACACAATACACATGATTCCTACCTAACAAGGGTAGAGCAGAAGTATTTTCACTAGGACTCAGGAGAAAATAAATTGTTTTGGGACAAAAAATATATTTAATAATAAATATACATAGTAAATTAAAATTTTATGGTGCAGGGCCATAAACACAAGAGGTACCTTCCCTGCCAAAACAGGTAAAGCATAAAATTGGACTTAACATCAAAGTTTATTTGTTTCCTTGAATAAACCTGGCCTACTGCTGTAACCAAAGCTTTCTCTTATACCATCATGAATGGTATGGCTCGTTATCTTTAACCATATATCTGGAAAAGTCAAAGAACCAATTCATTTCCATAACTTCTGTCTTTACATAAAATCAACTACAACCTTACAATGCAAGAACCACAGGTTTAAAGATTTCGAACCAAATAGAGAAAAGGTGACCTTAAACAAAAACCATAGGTCTAGTTGTTTAACAATTACGACTGACTCGTATCTATATCATAAATTATCAGCCAAAAATATTTACACAGCTGGACTAGGAAGTTGGATTTCAAATTTTCAGTTTAAATTTAATAAAAATAAAATAAATTATAAAGGAAGAAAAAATTGGAACATGGATAACAGAATAACCATTTACTATTCATTGAAACTGTGGATTGGAGTTCTTGTATTGCAATTGTGACTTTTGAGGCAATACCATAGTAGTAACACTCCATGCTTTTCTGCCCAAGAAACAACTAATAATCCTTGTGATGGTGTTCCTTCTCTGGGAAAATGGAAGAATTTTGCGGTGATGATCAAACCGGAGGGAATACTAAATTCACAGAGGATATACAGTTACTATGTGGTTCTAAAAAGAAGGAACTGAAAGAAAAACTTATTATAGATAAATTGAGCAACAAGTGGCTAAAACAGATTCAGGAAAAATATGATGGAGATTGAAATACATCTCCAACAGAATTACTTCACTTAATTTATAATACAAGCTGATAGACTAATAAATCTCCATATAAATTTGGTAATGAAACTATTGGATATATTAAAATTTATTGAGATTTAGCGAAAGCAGAAACTGTTTGAACAATGTCTCGTGTTGCATTCTCATTCAGACAATAGGTTTAAGAAAACAAATTAGAAAATCCTTAATAATAAAAGAAAGTGTCGTCTTTACAAATTTTTCTCATCTAATCTATCTTGGTCTCTGTTAGTATGATTTACAGCCCACTCAAGTGAGAGGTGACATTTAGGAACTCTTCCTCCTTACATGGTATTGTTAGACCACCAGTTGGATGATCATATCCGAATTCTTCTTCTGCTTGACTAAGTAATTCTTGAAATGATGGTTGGTTCAAGTATGATACAGGAATCGTGAACCGTTTCATCTTATCCCCAACATAGACTGCAAGATAGCCTTTTGGTACTTCAACCCTCTTGGAAGCTGCTTGGGTTGTAGAAAACGAAGCCCGCCTAATAATACTGTGTATGCGGAAACCCATT
>JAMLFT010002777.1:0-24021 GCA_026544285.1 Pachyrhizus erosus | reverse complement strand
ATTTTATATATATTAACAACATATTTAAGTCATTATAGTTTAAGAAATGATTATCTTATTTCCTAAAAATCATATAATTATTATCTTACAATTAAAAATTACTTTTGATTGTAAAAATCTGAAATTATTTGAAAATCCATTTTATTTTAGCATTTTGATTATAATTATAATTTCACATATTTACTGGAACATTTCAATAATTTTGAATTTGATTTTTTTTTTCATACTATTTAAATAAATTGCATTATATTAGAGATAATTTTTGCTTAATATATATAAACATAAACTAATTATTTCTTCATTTAGATTTTTTTTAAAATTAAATTTTTAGAAATTAATCTTTCAATTTTTTAAAAGAATATTAGAATTATTATATATCACTCATAAAACTAATTTAATTAATTTTAGAATTTAAACATAATTTTAATTTAAAAACATTCTTTAAAAATACAGCCAAATAGACTCTATATAGTTGCTGATTAAAAACTAATTATACAAATAATTAGTTAATTAATTAACTTATTTAATTTATTAACTAATTCCGTGTACACTTATTTTGCTTATAAGGAATATTTAATTAACTTTTTCATGGCTACTCTAAATTCACACATGTTCGAAAATTAATTTCTAATAGTAATTTTATCATCTTATTTTACATTTAAAATGAAACAAAATATTAAACATTTAGGGGGAAATAATCCACCCGATTAAGACTGATGCTTTTTAATTTACTTTGAAAATTATAATTATTTAACTGTTATAAAATCAAATAACATTGAATATAAAATATAATATTGTAATTTTTTCATATAAGTTGTAAGTTATTTGAACTCATTGAAATGAGTTAAAAAAAAAAGTTATCTTAAATGATTATACAATATAACTATTTATAATATAAGATAAGTTAAAAAAATAGTAACAAATAAACTACTCCAAACGCGCTTTGGGAGATTTTTAGTCTCATCTGACAATTACTTTACCATTGGTCGTTAATCAGTATGGTGAGGATTTTTTTTCCTCACGTTAAAATATGCTTGCAAGACCGATAGCAATTTTTTCTCATATTTTTTTTTTGTTCTCTATAGTTTTTTTAGAAATCTCTAAAAAAAAAAATGGTCATGATTTGCACTATATACACATATATATTCTTTATTTCTTATGCTGAAGCAAACAAATCACACATATATATTCTAATTCAACTCACCAAATTTTAAGATTTATATGTTGAAAAACTTGAAACAACAAAAGTCAGGAAAAAAAAAGTCAACGATTTTGTGATTCTTTCTCAGTCTAAATTTCTTTAATTCTTCACGAGACATTCTTAACTTTTAGATGAAGAGAAAAGAAACAGTTGTTTGACTTAATATATTAGAAAAAACATTACAAAAGTTCCTTATCTATTAATAGTACTAGGGTTCCTAATACATCAATGGAGGTTAAAATGCCCCAAGAATTCACCGAGTAAACCTGTATCAATTTTTTTTTAGTCTAATAAGATTACATAATTATATGATTTAAAATACAGTCTATTAAATATAAATAATTAGTATGATTGTCATTAAAATATGGTCCTACGTTAGAATACGAAATATATATTTTCAATACACGTAATTTAAAAGTATGAAATGTTGACAGTGATGAAAAAAATAGAAATAAATAGTAGTGGTGAAGGCTACGTGATAAATATTCTATGTGAAAGTGTGGTATTATTATTTCTTCAAAATAAAGTTATTAATATTATAGTTTCTTCAGATCTAAGCTAGATGTGGATGTTGTTATAGAAGATAAGAGTGAGGGTTGGTGAGTGGTCCTGAAAAGATTCGAAATAATTATGGGTTTTATACCATTAGTGAAATAAGAATATTAATGAAGTATTTTTTGTTTTTTACAGGCTACAAATATTTTTTTATAGAAAATAATTCTATTTGAATTGAGTAAATTCAGCATGGGCATAGTATTTAAGCTAGAGAGTTTGTTATCTAATGAATATTAATTTTTTTTGGTTATTTTTTTTTTCATTGTAATAGTTGACACTTATCATGAGACTTTCTAATAGAATTATTTATAAGCTGAATTAAAGTGGAGTCTATCAAATATAAAAAGTTTAATCATGTCAATATAAAAAGAAAATGTCATCATCATATCTGTATATTAATAAAGTGACATTGTCATAAACGTAAACTTTTTAAAGGGACGATAATGTTATGAGATTTACATTGAATAAAATAAAATAAAATAAAATAAAATAAAAGCTTCAATGCGTTATGTAAATCATAACATTTTTTTTTAATTTAATGAGTTAACAAGATAATTCATGTTTTGCTCAATCTTATATGTCGCTCTTGTAATTCAAATGTGGTGAAGATGCTCCTTTGGATATTTGTGATGACAATTTTTCCTCCTTTATTAATGAAATTAGTATAGAAATGTCAATTAATTTTCTTTTTATTGCATTAGTGGATAATCAATTGTTCCTATAAAATCGATTGTTATCATTTTTGTAAGCTCGCCATTGTGGTGTCTGATAATCAATTGTTTTTGACTTTTGCAATAAAATTGAGTTTTTGGCAATCTTTTGATTATTTATAGGCGAGGTGTTAAACAAAATATAAAGGAAAAATAATATTTTATTTTGACTTAAATAATTTTTTATTTTTATAAAATAATCTTTTAAATATATATTTTTTAATTTTGTAATTTTTAAAAGATTTTAATTATTTAAAAATTATTTTTTATTTATTTTAGTCATTATTTATTAAATGATACTATTAAATAATAACACAACAATAATTCATTAATTTTATATATTATTAAAGAATTTTATATAATAATTATTTATTTTTTTATATAAATTAAATTTTTATATATTTAAAATAATTTATGATATTAATACGTTAGACTAATTGATATGAGATTTATAAATAAAAATTATTAAAAAAATTATATATAACTATTTTATTAAATTAATTGATAACGTAAAAATATAATAAACTGTAAATATTATCATTGTATTATTAATTAAGTTAATATTGTTTTTTAATAATATAAATTAAAAAAATTAAAAATTAAAATATAAAATATAAAATAATTTTTTTTATATTTTATAAAGATTAAAATATTATTTAAATCTTTTTATTTTTAATCTTATTTCTCTCTTCACCTTTAATTTAAACTAAACAATTGTACATATTATTTATTTTCAATTTTATTTTTATTTTTCTCAAACTAAATAATCTAAAGTTTCACATTAATTTTTATTTATTTCTCTCTTTTCCATTTATTTGGTACTAATTTTGAATGTTTTTCCAAACAAATATTTGGATAGTAATTTGTTATTTTATGGAGAGGATTTTTTTTAGACAAAATTCTTACCAGTAAGTATATTTTAAATTTGATCATAATTTTAATAAATTACTAGTGTTTTAGTTTTTGTATTGTTTTTTTATATAATTAAATTTATAATAAATAAATATTTTAAATATAAAAATTATATTTCATATTTATAATAAAAATTTAAATTGTAATATAAAATTATTTTTAATTATTAATAATTTTAAAAAATCTTGAAATTTAATTTAGAAATAGAAATAAAAGATAACAAAGTAAAAGAAATAGATGATTACAAAATTAAATATACAGATAAAAAAAAATACTGTGAAATATTTGTTATTAGTAAAGAGTGATTTAATTTATAATAAATAATTGAATAATTAATTTTATGTGAAATAAATATTTCTTGCATCATAAGCCTAAAAGAATCATTATTATTTTGTAACGGAGTGAGTACAAAATACGTAATAAATGATCCAGAAACATTTGAAAACTCCGGTCGGAATAGTGTACCTATTTTTTGCCTATCATCATTGAATTTGAATCAAAGCACCCATACCCACGCACACGCACACGCACACGCACAACCCTTCGTTGATGTTTCTTTTCTAAACCCAACATCGTGTCCTTTTCTTCTCTAATCTCTACCCTCTTCGATCCACTACGTGCCTGATCCTCTGTTTCAGGCACATACTCTCGCAGGTGCTACCTTTGACCCCTTTTTTCTTTCTTTCCAAAATATTCTAACTTTGTCAAATTATGCTGTGTTTTCCTTCTATTAATTACTGGGTATTGTTTAATTTCTTTCTATTTTCCTTAGTTTGAGTAAAGTTTTCGCTTTTGCCCAAATCACAGTGGATGCAATCGTCTCCTGATTGTTGGATCTTAACTTGTATTCGATTATGGGGTTTCTCTTGATGCTGATCGTGTTTGAATGAATTTATTTTAAAATTTTAGACATGTTGAAAATTTCGAACATTATGCCTTGGAGTTTTGTTTGTGTTTGATATTAAGTTAACTATAAGATTTGGATGATATTGCTATTGCTATTGCTATTGAATGAGTTAGGTGGTTTCTTTGTGGTCGTCATCATAGTCATAAATGATAGTTTTCGTTTGGTTGAATAGTATTCATAACCTTTTATTTTGTTTTATTACCTGGAAATTGATGATACTCTTGAAACTGGAGATTAGGTTAAATGGCGAGGATCAAACCTCAGGCTCTGCTACAGCAAAGCAAAAGGAAGAAGGGTCCTTCTCGCATAAGTGCCACCACTATTATATTTTATTTTTTGATTCTTGCCTTGGTTGGGTTTTTCCTGTTTGCTTCGTACAGACATTGGTCCAGCAGGTTAGTGAAAGATTTTCTGTTTTGGCTGTGAAGGAAGATTTTTAGTTTGAGAAATGATATGTGATATACTTTTGTTATCTAGACAGAAAACAAGTAAAAGATATGTTAAAAAGATGATACTTGGTGAAATTTAGCTGTAGCTTCATATAGACTTTTTGAGCATGAATGCTACTGATCATATTTTGGATGCCATTGTTATTAAATAGAGGAATGTCAGAAAATAGGACTTTGTTTTCTATAGGGTTTAACTGCTGTTTTGATTGAACTCTCCCCTTGTTTATGGTGAGTGAACCTCTTAGCTTCATTCTAATGTTGGTCTAGTTTATGTTATGTTTTGTTTCTGGCTGGAAGAAAAATTTGCTTATCAAACATGAACAAAAGCTTTTTTGCTTTTCCAATGGACTTTTTAGAGTGATTTTCATTTTAGCAAGATGAGTTTAAATGGGACAAGCTTTAGTAATATGATTTCTGGTAAGGTCATTATAGTATATGATGAATATTGATGTTCAACAGGATGTGTTCCACTTTTGCATTTAGACTAGGAACTTTAGAAGAAGAACATTGTCTGTTATCTAATAATTCATTTTTTGCATGCTTTCAGGTCAAGATTACAATCAGAAAATCACTTGACAGTCGCTGAGGTACATCTTTAAATGCATTATAAAGGATTTTCATATTTCTTCAATCCTTTTATAGTTGCTTGTTATCTAATGCCCGGGCATAGTTTTTTCTTCCTTTTATCTTAAGGGTGCAAATTATGTGTGTGTTTGAGCTTGTCCATTGAGATAGGGATGCTGCAAGCTCAATAGTTTTTTCATTTATCATTAAAATTATTCTCTCTTAATCAAATTAATTTTTTTGGTAGGGTGAAAATACTTTTATGGACTCAAAGAAATCTGAGCTGCCTGGATATGCTGTAAGTTTTTCCCGGACTGCCTGTAATTCCTTGTTTTTGAACCTTTTCTAGTCAAGGGTTTGTTTGGTTGGAGAAAATGTTTTCTATTTTCATTTCTTGTTTTCACAAATAATTACAAAAATGCCAAATTGTTTTTTATTTGTCTACCATGTTCAGAGATTCATAAAGGAAACAAAGTAAAAATAAGGTGAGATTTTTGTAATTATTTGTGAAAACAAAAGAAGTTTTCTCAAACCAAATAAACCCTAAATTTCAATGAAGTTACTTTAGAATACTCATTAAATGAAATTATTTTATCTTATAAGCTGGTTTCCTCTTTCTTCATTATTATAGGTTTTAAATACCTCTAAAGGTGCTATAATAATAGAACTGCACAAGGAAAATGCTCCTGAAGTTGTTGATGAATTCATTGACTTATGGTGAGTACTTGTTTTTCCTAGAAAATTATAATTAGGCTGTTAGATGGTTTAGGGTTTGATTCCTACTGCAGACTCTATTTTTGTTTGGACTTGTGGTTGGAATGGAAGAAATTGTTAAGCTTGAATATTGATGTTATGTTATAAACATAAGTAGGAAAATTTAATCTTTGTTGGATAGTATTCAAGTTATGTTTACATTGCTTTTTCCCTTGTGTCTATAATCCTTAACGACATACAATTGAATGAATTAGTATAAAGCCACATGCTTGTATAATTCAGTAATATATTCTAATTGGATCAAGTGCATATCTAGATAATTCTTGCTAAAATATATTTTGGTCCTTATTTGACCCACTTCATTATTTAACTTTTACTTATTTTCCATCTCAACTCATTATGAGATCATTATTTAAGATTTCAAGTCTTATCCATAATTCACATCATAGATAGTTTTCTGTCTTTGGGAATTGAAGCATGTTGTGCCATGTTTCAACTTTATTTTCTCTGCAAATCAATATTTTATCATTTATCAATGAAAGTCCAATCAGATATACGTAGAGTATGATCCAAACATCAGCTAGATGCTTAATTGTACAAATGCTTCACAAACTAGAATAATGATAGGAACTAGATATAGATAAGAAGAGATAACTGATATCTGTATTAATGCAACTCTTTCAACCAGAGGACAAATCCTCAATATAGTACTTGTCTGAATTTATATAGAAAAGAAATCAAAATGATAATGGAGTGGAGCAATGCTCCTTACAAGCTAAAACATAAAATTAACTTAAAAATACAGAGCACTGCTTACAGAGAGAGAATTAGCTTTTCTACTCTGATCAACCAAGACCATTATGAACCTTTATAGAAAATTCTCTCCCCCCATTTGGGTTACTTACGCCCTTCATAAATTCATTCTTCCCCTCATTCCATGATTCCCATATTCTCTTCCCCACTCTTGCCTGGCCACATGTCATTTCTGTTATTTCCCTCTTTCTCTGTCTTCCAACCAATTCCTCATGTGCCTTTACTCCCACAAATTTCTCATCCCACCTTCTTCCCTTTTCTTTCATACACAATCTTTAGGCACACTTTCTATTTCACTCTCCTCTCTTTTGCCCATTGATAGGAGACCGATGGTTAAGAAAGTATATGTAAGGGCCATTAAAAGGGAAAACACAACGGCTGTAACTGAATAGCTTGTTAATAGGGAAAAGAAGAAGGTAGTTAGGAAATTAAGAATTTTACACAGAAGTTGTTAGGAGAGGAGAGGTCCCTCGAATACCTCACTGTCTTTTCATATTACAATTGTTTAGCAACCAATAAACAGAATACTAGTTCTATGCTTAATTCTTTTCTAGATTTCTTCCATTTTATCAGTTGAATCCTATCAACTGGTATCTGAGCAGAACGATCCAACCACGAAATTGATGGTTTGCAAGAAAATGGATGCACAAGTTGAAGCTTTACGATGGGAATTGCTTGAATCAGAGGAATGGAAACAAGCTTTGTTGCATCAGATCGATTGATCCATAAAATTTGTGAAATGTTGGGTAATTATGAAGGGAACTCTAACCTTGGGGTGAGTTGCGATAGAAATTCAAACCCAGGAGGAAGTATGCACAGGGAAAATTAGAACCAAGGAGGTAGAGGGTCGTCCAATCGCAAATCTGGAGGATGAGCGAAGGTTCAGGAAGTTGGAATTCCCCATTTTTTGAAGAAGGCGCATCAAGTTGGATAGGATGAATTGAGAGGTATTTTAGCTTTAGGAATCTTAGTGAAAAAGAAAAGATGGAGGCGGTTTTAGTAGCAATGGAGGGGGAGACTCTTTCATGGCAACAGTGGTGGGAATATTGCACAAAGAATATCATACGAGGGGAGTTTAAGGAAGCAATCTTGAAAAGATTTCAGCCTACAATGGTGGAGAACTCATTCAAAATTTTGCTGGAATTGAAGCAAGATGGTATGGTTAGGGAGTATATGAAGCAGTTTGAGATTTTAGTAGGACCATTAAAAATCACCCAATCGGAGTACTTGTGTGAAATTTTTGCTAATGTTCTCAAGGGGGAGACTCGAGCAAAGGTGAGGATCCACAACCCGTAATCATTGAAGGAGATGATGGAACTCATTATTAATTGATGAAAGGAATGGGATCAACAAAAAGAAGAGTGGGTATTTCCAAAACAGATTCCAATTCCAAAGTCGAATAGGAGGAAGTCAAAAATTGATTCAACAAGGAGACGATCGTGCTATCTCAAGCTTGAATGTGTATGATAGAGCTAACAAATTTTAATCAGCTGATAGATCCCAAAACAAGTTGAGCACATAAGACAAAGGTAAATTTTCAAATGTCTCTAGGTGGATACCAAATAAAGAGTACCATGAAAAGATGAGAAAAGGTCTTTGCTTTACATGTAATGAGAAATATTCTTCTACACATGTATGCAAAAACAAAGTGTTAAAGATTATGATAGTAGAAGAAAGTGACACGGGGAAGAAAGTGATGGAGAGAAAGAGGAAATTCTATGGGAAGGTCAATTGAAAAGTTTGACTCCCTTAAGAATGGTAGGATTGACTTCAAAAAAGTCATTCATGATGTGGGGAAAAGTTACAGGTAGTCAAGTGTTGATACTGGTTGATAGTGGAGCAACTCATAACTTCATTTCCACTAAATTGGTAGAAATATTGGGGCTGTTAGCAGAAACTACAATACCTTACTATGTGAAGGTTGGAGGAGGGCAGTGAATTAAGACTGGTGGTGTGTGTAAGGGCTTACAAATGCAGTTGCAAAATATGTGATTTAAAGTAGATTTTTATGTGTTTTCATTGGATGGGGAGGATATAGTTTTGGGCATGGAATTATCAGAAGACATGGGAGATATGAAAACTAATTTCAGATATCTAACTTTGAGAATTAAAAGGGATGAAGTTAAATACACCTTGAAGGGGGATCCTACCCTTTGCAAGTTGGTGGTATCAGCAAAAACCATTATCAAGGAGTTACAATAGAGGGAAGAAGTGCATGTTTCATCAAACAAAAACAGTACAGGAGAGTGAAGTTCCAGCAAATATAAAAGGAGTTTTAGAAGAATTTGCGGATACTTTTCAAGCTGAACCAGGGTTGCCACCAAAGAGGAGATTTGACCATGCAATAACATTGGAAAGAGGTGCAAAAATTCCTAATCTCAAGCAGTGTTGTTAAATGGTGGCACCATGGCAGAATGGCGTGGCGGAATTTTTGCCAACTGCCATAGGCAATTTGTATAGGGAGGTCTGCTATGGTGGTGCCATAGGCCGTTATGGTGTGGTTATATGATGGAATTTTGGTCTTCCGCTATATTCCACCATCCGCTATCAATAACACTAATCTTAAGCCTTACAGCTATCCCTAATTCCAAAAAAATAAAATAGAGAAGCTAGTTGTTGATATGTTAAAGACAAACATCATAAGGCCTAGTAATAGTCCCTATTTTAGTCCAATTATATTAGTAAAAACGAAAGACGCTAGTTGGCATTTTTGTGTACAAATTTCCTATTCCATTAATTGATCAGTTGCTAGATGAATTGGCTGGTGTAGTAATTTGTTCTAAGCTAGACCTTAAATTGGGCTATCACCAAATTGGAATGAAGGAGGAAGATATACCTAAAACTACTTTAGGAACACAAGGGTCATTATGAATCTTTGTTAATACCATTTGGCTTAACCAATGCGCCCTTAATGTTTCATCTCTAACGAACGACATCCTTGAATCGTAGTTGAGGAAATTTGTATTAGTATTTTTTGATGATATACTAATATATAGCAAAGATGAAGATAGTCATATGATGCAGCTGAGAAAGGCTTTTAAACTATTACAACAACAAAAATTGGTAGTAAATACGAAAAGTGTGATTTTGGAGTATCAAAAGTAGAATATTTGGGGCACGTAGTTTCTGCGTAGGGGGTCTCAGCTAGTCCAAGGAAAGTGGAAGCAATACTAAATTGGCCAACTCCGAAAGAGGTAAAAGAGTTGAGGGGATGTTTAGGGCTTACAGGCTATTATAGGCACTTTGTAAAAAAGTACAGGTTGATTGCAAGACCTATCACAAAATTACTTAAGAAAGATGGTTTTCATTGGTCAAATGAGGCTAATAATGCTTTCAACAAGCTTAAGACAACCATGACTTCTTTACCTGTATTGTTTATTCTAGATTTTTCGAAGCCATTTGTTGTTGAAATAGATGCTTCAAGTAAGGGCGTAGGGGCCGGACTAATGTAGGAAGGAAGACTAATCTCTTTTTTCAGCCAACAATTATCTCCAAGGGCTCAACACAAATCTGCCTATTAGAGAGAGTTGATGACGATAGTAATGGTAGTCCAGAAGTGGAGGCATTACCTCCTTGGCCAGCATTTTATTATTAGACCATATCAAAGGAGCTTAAAATTTCTGACAGACCAAAGGATTTTGGGGGAGGATCAATTTAAGTGGACTTCCAAATTGCTCAGTTTTGACTTTGAAGTGCAGTACAAATAAAGTTGTTGATGCCCTCTCTAGGCAAATGATGTATGTTGCTTTATCAGGTTTCAACACGACAAAATGGGAATTTTGTAAGAATGAAATTGCAGCGAATGAAGGAATGAAACAATTGATAGAACAGGTCACATTACAACCATAGACCTTACCCACTTATTCCCTTAGGAAAGGACTGTTATTCTACAAGGATAGATTGATGTTGCCCAAGCAGTTTTCCAAGATTCCTACCATTATGATCGAGTTTCACTCATTACCTTGGGGAGGTCATTCGGGTTTTTTCAGAACTTACAAGCGCATTTCAGTTGTTTCCTATTGGGAAGGTATGAAGAATGACATCAAGAACTTTATCGCCAAGTGCAATATTTGCCAACAAAACAAATATGAGAGCTTGTCGCATGCAGGATTATTACATCCTTTGCCAATTCCTTGACAGGTTTGGTCTGAAATTTCTATGGACTTTGTTGGTGGGTTACCTAAAGTGCAGGGGAAGGATACTATTATGGTGGTAGTAGATAGGTGTTAGGTCATCCATTTACAGCAAAGGGGGTGGTAGAAATGTTTATCACAGAAATAGTAAAACTACATGGATTTCCTACTTCAATTGTATTTGACAAAGATAGAGTTTTCTTAAGCCATTTTTGGGTAGAGTTATTCAAGTTGGCAGGTATGAAATTAAAGTATAGTGCAACATTTCATCCACAAACAAATGGCCAAATTGAGGTGACTTGCATTGTTTCGCTGGCGATAAACAACGTTCTTGGCCTAAATGGTTGTGTTGGGCAGAATTGTGGTTCAATACCAATTTTAATATTTCTGTGGGGATGACTACATTCAAGGCACTATATGGAAGGGATCCCCCACCCATCATTAAAGGACTTATTTTTCCCTCTACAATTGAGGCAGTAAACTCATTGATGAAAGATAGAGATGTGGTCCTTGATTAATTGCATAAAAACTTGAGTATGGTGCTACAAAGAATGAAGAAGCAGGGCCGATAAGCATCAGAGGGATGTGCAACTTGCAAAAGGGGATTGAGTATATCTTAAGGCTGCTCCATACAAATGGAAGTCTTTAGCCAAGAGAAGGAATGAGAAATTGAGCCCCAGATTCTCTGGCCCATTTAAAGTATTGGAGCAGGTAGATCCTGTAGCATACAAACTTGAATTGCTTGCTGCATGCAAGATCCATCCAGTGTTCCATGTTAGCAATCTGAAGAAAGCAGTTACAGTTGAATATCAACCACAACAATTGCCAGAATCATTGACTGAGGATTGGGAAATTTGTCGTCAATTGGAAGATCTGTTGCAGCTGCATTACAACAAGCGAGGGCATGTAGAAGTTTTGGTGAAGTGGGCTCAGCTACCAGATTGTGACAATTCATGGGAAACAGTTGATGACATTCAACTCATTTTCCAGATTTTCACCTTGAGGACAAGGTGAAAGTTTTAGGAGGGAGTATTGATTGGAGACCAATGGTTAAGAGAGTATATATGTTAGGGCCAATAAAAGGGAAAACACAACAGTTGCATCTGAATAGCTTATAAATAAGGAAAAGAAGGTAGTTATGAAGTTAAGTATTTTACACAGAAGTTGTTTGGAGAAGAGAGGTCTCTTGAATACCTCACTGTATTTTCATATCACAATCAGCAACCAATAAACAGAATACTGATTCTATGCTTAATTCTTTTCTAGATTTCTTCCATTTTATCTGTTGAATCCTATCACCCTTCCTTTTGTAGACTTGCATAATGGGCCTATCAAATAACCTGGTTAAACATGTTGATACTTTGAAATTGTTGCAAGGTTTTAAATCCTGAATAGCTGCATGTAGAAGCCAACACTGAAAACGCTATAGCAGGATAGCCACTATTCTAATTTTTTTTAATGTAGTTTATAATGTTATCAGTTGTGGAAAAATAATAATTTTCCTTTTTAGGTATGGTTAGACTATTGGGAATTTGGGATTATTTGTTTGAACTTTTGCTATATTTGTACTTGATCTAGAATAGATTATTAGTATACATAAGCGTACTTATTAGGTCAGTCTTGTGTAGCATTATTTCACATCACAACTCACATTTATTAAGAATCCTATTAATGGAATATATTCTCTCTTTTCTCCTTTCTGTCAAATTGCAAAAATTAAAACAATAGTAAATGTTTAACATGTTTTAGAAAACTTGCTAGAACATTTTGTAAATTTGTACTTTTTATATGGAACTTACTTTAGTTAGATGTTTTACATATATTGTGACAGTTATGTAAACTAAGTTGAGTAATACAACTTTGAGTGTTGCCTTATCACTCAATATGGAAATACTGCCATAGCATCCAAATTGAACATATGGGACCAGCACTTGCATGATATGAATGACAACTTTTCAGCTCAACACAACTCTGGGTGGTTTGATATTTGTCTAACTTTTGTAGGCATCAATTTGTGTTGGTAGTGTGTTTGTTATTATTTTTAGGTGGTTTGCTACATGAATTGTTTGAACCTACCTGGTTATGGTTCCAACCTAAGCTGCAATTGTTTTGCAGTCAAAAAAGACACTTCAAGGGGATGCTTTTTCACAAAGTAATTAAGCACTATGTGATTCAGGCAGGGGATAACCAAGGAACTGGAGCTACTGAAGATTGGAACTTGAGAGGAAAGCAACATACTATTTCTAGGTTTTCTTTCTCTTCTGGTTTTTGCACTTTCAAGTTCCTGATATGTTCATACAATCACAGTAATAACCTACCAGTAGCAAATATTCTAATTAATGGATATTTTGATATTAACTAGTATGAAACATGAAGCATTCATGCTTGGAACTTCCAAGGGAAAACACAACAACAAAGGATTTGATCTTTTCATTACAACTGCACCAATACCAGATCTAAATGAGAAAATTATTGTGTTTGGGCAAGTCATCAAGGGAGAGGATGTTGTGCAGGTGACTGAATTTGCTTTATTCTCACTATGTCTGCATTATGGTGTGCGGAAATCTGTTTTCCCTTGTATTTGTTGCTTATTTGCCCTTTTTTCCCTCCTTTTCCCATTAGATGAGAAGCTTTTCTACTAATTTTTTCACGATTTTTTTAAAATTATTTTCAAACAACAAAAGTTGAATCATAAGCATGTTGTTCAAAACCAATATTTGTTGATTTATCACCTTGCAGGTGTTTATAATTAGTTTTTAAAACTAAGTAATAACAACAATAATGGTTGTAGAAGGTAGATACCATACAACTCTTGACGTCTGTATAAATGGAGTTAATATTCTGAGTTTTGCTGTTGTGTTTGGAATGACAATACATCAAGCTGTATGAATATCAGTTATTTTACTTTTGTTTCTTGTTTCTGAGAAATTATGTCTTTTAATACTTGCAAATAAGTTTCACGATTATTGTTGATATTGAATGTTATGTAATCCTGTACCAGGAAATTGAAGAAGTGGATACAGATGAACATTACAAACCTAAAATTTCTATTGGGATACTTGATGTTACTCTCAAACAGAAGGTCTGAAGGCTCTCTGCTAGATCAAGATCATAATTAGCTGTGATACTTAGACGGTAACATGTTTTGGGGGACACTGGTCAAATCTTCGGTACAGGGATGAACACAACCTTTAGAATTTCACCCGGGGTGCATCTATCCAGTGTTTGACCCTTGATGCTGGTTTTGCTATTGCATTTTTATTTAACACAGGGATTATGTATCCTCTTTTCCTACATTATGTCATTTTATTTGTTTTTCGTTCTTTTTGAAAAAAATTGGGGATGGGTTTGGTTTGTAGGCAAGGGTTTTACATTTTGCTTGTAAGGTTTGCTAATATCACATTTTCAGTTTTGTTTTGGCATTACTTTTCATTTGTAACCTCAATGTGATCACAAGATCATTTTCCTATGCAGTTCATGACTTGATGTATTTTCTGTGTTTCCATTGATGGCCAATTTAGTGGTGAGTCAGAATGTTAGCTTTGTAAGTCACATTTCAATTTGGTTATAAAACCCATAACCATAAACTACATTGACTCGGTAGCAGTTGGAGCCCTGACTACTATTATTACTTAATGATGACGGCAATTTATCCTCCTTTTGTTGAGGTTCTAAAAAATTCGGCACTCAAGTTAAATATTCTGGTAGGATCAAGTCTTAGGAAATGAAACTTTGTTTATTTGTGCAATTTTGTACGACATACCATCATCAGTTTTTAAGGAAAATATGAAGTGTACTGTTGGAATATGCTGGCAAAACAAAGTCTGAACCTTGTTTGGTTATAAATGTTGTATCATTCTTTGCCAATGGATTGACTATTCTGTAAGATGTTTCTTGTTACACTGGTCAGGCAAAGCTACTTTTTGTAGTGGCCCAACTCCAAAAGAGACCGAAATATTATTTTAAACAACAAAACAGTGGGAGAACACCGAAGTTAACGATTTCAGAAAATGTGTACCCTATTTGTGGTTGCAGGTTCATTTGCAAAATGGTGGGCCTAGTTGTATTGGACTCTAGGATTTTGTTCGTGAAATTTGATTCTTCTAAAACGAAAAAAAGTTGCAAAGTGAGGAAGTAATTATTTATTTACTGTTAAATTAAAGTATATTTTAAACTTAAAACTATTTTAAATTAAGAGGATAAATCTTCACTTTCTTCCACTTTAGATGAGTTATATGATTGTTTATGCATTTTCATTCTTCAAGCGTTCCTGAATTCATAGTGAAATCTACATAGGCAAAATCTGTAGTGAGAACAATGCAGGAGGCAGATATCGCTGGGTACTTCAGGTTATGCTAGTTTTTTAACATTTCAACTTTATTGAAATAAATTAAGTATCTTAAAATAGAAAAAATGTATATTTTCTACAGTGTGTCTTGGAGGTAACATAATAGTTTAGCGTTTTAATGAAGTAAGAGGACTATTCCATAAGCACATTGTGTACGTTAGGTGGGACCCAAAACCAAAGGAGTGGACCAATAAAAAAGTGGCTGACCTGTGTCTCAAAATGTAAAGTAAACAAATGACAGGGCTTCATCGTGTTAAAACACACTGTGAGTCTACGTTATGCGCATGCTTAACTTTTCATTTTATTGTAAATTTATAAAATATAAATACAAGTCTTTTTTTTTAAACTAAGAATATTTATTTATTATTTATAATAATACTTTTTTAAAATTTTAAATTATTAATTATTTTTAATTTTTATATAATATTTTAAAATCTTAAATTTATTATATTATTTTTTAATATATGTTTTTTCAAATTTCAACTATTATTTTCATTTTTATTAAGAATCAGGTTTTTTTAAATCTAAACTACTCATTATTTATTTATTTAAATTAATTACATGTATTATATTTTAATTTTAAATATTTTCTTAATATTTTTTAATTTAATTTAAATTATAATATACATACGATGTATAAGATTCTTGATAATTGGGTTCAAATATAACGTAAATCCTAGATAGTTATGTGGCTAGAGAATAATTAGATAAAAAAATCATAATATACAGACTCGTGCACAATTCTCTCACAAACAAAAAATGAAGACTTGTACAGAAAGTGTACATGTGTGACCTCATACAAATCTAAAGGTAACTTTAACGAAGCAGGGGAAGAAATGCGAGTGCTTATATCTCCAATTTTGGCGTGTTTAAAGTATTTCTCAAATTCATTAATTAATGTTTCTCGAAATTCATTGGTGTACTGGGTGAAATTCGTGTGTATGGATCAAACCAATAAATGAGTGACAACTTAAGTGCTTGAATTTGTGTACATTTTATATTTATATTAAGGGTTCCACTTAAACTTTTATGGGTAATTAAATTTTGAGCGAAACCATAATTTATTACATGAAAGATACAGTTATTGTAATTTAATATTTTTCAGATGATTACATTTATAAATTTAATTCTTTAAGATATTAAATTTTAATGTCATCTTGGTTAACTCAACAACAGATGGTATTTTTTGGTGCCATTAGTAATTTTTAGAACAGTGACCAAATAAAATACTGTTAGATTAACTAACGTAATTGCCAAAGTGAGATTTAGGTGTCATAATATGTGTATGAGCATATTAAAGTATCTAAGTGTTGTGAAAATGATACAAAAACGGTAGCATTATGATTATTTTTAGTGTGCACTAAAGGATATTTCTAGCCGACTGTCAAAGCCAATTTTTTAAGTTAAAAAGATTATCAAAGTGAATTTTATTTATTCTAACAAAGTTTTTTTACAAGCATAATTAATAATTAGATTCTTTAAACATACTAATTAGAATCTAATTAATAGTCTATAATTATATTCTGTATCGAGCGTTATTAATATGACTATAATTAAGTCTCGACCTAGTTGATAAAGAAAAGGATAGTATGTAAATCAGGTGAAACTTTATCCACAACACCGTTGGGTTAAGAACTGGCTTGGACGACGATGGAGATTTGTTGAACATCAAGTGATGTATAATGGAGGCTATGCCTATGCTCAATGATGAATCGATAGCACTATTAGAAAGAACACAAATTTCAGACGAATATGTTTGACTTTAGTGGAGGAAAATTCGTCGTAATTTGCACAGAAATATTTTTTTAAAAATAAAACGTGTAAGTTATTGTCAAAACCCTGCTGATATTTATTTGTTGGAGAAACTTGTATGGTTTTGACATGTCAAAATCTCCATAAAGTTATTCTGACTCACTATATTCTTGTTGCCGGTCATTATTACTTTGTATATACTTTAATTTCTTATCTGCTTGTGTATACTTCTTACATGTTCTTGAATTTGATATGCTTATGTATTTGTTAACTAGGAAAACAAGAATAATCTGCAGTCTGCACTATCAACGATTATAATAACATGTTTAAATGAATTTCAGTAAGGTGATATTTAGGATGGGCTTAAATATGAAGTTCATCTTTAAAAAATAATAGTTTTTTAGCTTAGATTTTTAAGAAAAATTTAATTTTAATTTTAGTTTTTTTAATCTTTAATATTAAATAATATTTTAATTTTTTTAAATAATGATATATCAATGATTTTAACAGTAAAATGATTTATTTTGTTATTAAAAAATTTAACAAGATGTTTCTGTATAATTTTTTTTTAAATTGTATTTTTAGATTGTTTACTAATTAATTTAACAACATTAATTATTTTAAATATATAAATATTTAAAAATATAATTTATTAAAAAAATTATATATAATTATTATGTTAGATTTTTTAATAATATGATAAATTATTGAATTATTAAAATCTTTGTTACGAAATTATTTAGTGCTATTACTTGATAATAAGAACTAAAATAAAAAATAATTTTTAAATAATTAAAATAAAAAAATAAAATTTAAGAATCAAAATTTAAAAATATTTTTTAAAAACTATATTGATATTTAAATATTTAGGATGGTACATATTGCTTGGAGCTATCAAAAGGAATTTAGTGGAAGAAATGGTGGAGATGGAAATTGTTGGTTAATTAAATTGTCACGGCGTTTATTTCTTCTAATAATTTATTCATATAATCAAACTTCCATAGAAATAGCAAAGTTGAGTGTCATACAAGCTGGTATAGGTGATTAAGGTTACTCAGACTTGTTTTGTTTTCACGTTGAAGAATCAATACTCATACTTTTCAATAAAAAGCACACATTTTAATGTATATAAATACTCCTGTCATTAAGGATAATTTAGACACATCCACATCCTAATTACATGTAATATTTCAGAAATATTTTGTTAAAAATATCAATTTTGCCTTACTTTTAAAACAAACATAACATGTCTTTTGTAACTGAAGGTTCTGTGTAGGCGAACAATCCTCTTTAGGAAGATTTCTGAAAAAAAACAGGTCGCTGCAGGTATCCTGAGATAACCTTTGGGGTTAGATCTTTGCCTACCTTTTAGGATTTGAAGCATGCTGATAATATACCATGCATGTCTGGCAGTATTAGGAGCACTCCCCTTACTACCATCTTTCTCATAAAAAGAAAAGAAAAATCTAGGACCAATTGTATGAAGCATAAATCTGCTTCAAGGGATATCAAACTCTTCAGAATACATATTACAAAAGTATGTAAGTGATAATTTGGAAAAAAATATTTTTGAAGAGTCTAATTAGAATGTAATGTCTTTCAATCATAAATTCTCATATATTACAAAATGGTTGAGTTTTGTATTAATTATTTTAAAATATACCTAGAGTGATTAGTTTTCTAATTGATTAATTAACAATTAAAAAATTATTACATTAATAATAGATGAAAATTAAATTCTACTTAAAAAAAGTATCTTTTGAAAATTAAAGCTAATTTGACATGATATAGCTTAAATACATGCATGTGGATGAAAGCTAATGTGTTTGATATGAATAGAAGGAACCAAAGATAATATTGTGAAATTAATGATGAACTTGAGGGAGGGTAGGAAGAAATGAGATCTTAAGCACTAATCCAGTAGTTGCCAAGGGATTTTTTTAATTACTAAATAAACTTTTGATTTTAACATAGCCTCAAATATTTTTCTCCTTAATTTTTCATGTTAGCAATTCATTTTTCTGCAATCTGTGCATTAGTGAATTTATCTTATGTGACAAAGTAATAGGAAATTCAATTATATTGATATAACATTTTTATACAACTATTTTTTTAAAACAAAAGAGATAATAAGAAGAAAAGAGAAAAAACTTAAAATAAAATGAGTGATGAGATAGAAAGAAATAAAAAAAAATGTCATAAATTTTCCTATAACTTTAATGTATTAATATAATATATTTAAATGACGAGCTGGATCAATTTAAGTTTAATGGATTGTACGGTAGCATGTGAAGAAAGTCAAAAACATATATATAGCCATTTTTTGGTAAAATATATATTCCTTGACAAAATCTACCTATTTCAAGGATATAATTCACAAACCAACATAGTTTAGTAATTACACTAAAAAAATTATATTGTTTAACGTTTTGTCGTTAGGTTTGCCTTTATTAATTAACATTTATTGAACTTTTATTATAATTTTTGTAAATATATATATATTAGTGTAATTTACAATGGTCATATTAACATAACATTTCAATTTCTATTAAATAAAGTTCATATTAACAGAGACTAGCCAAACAACAAATAATTTAGGCAATAAGTTTTTAGTGTAATTTGCCAGAAAAATATATAAGATTATCGGTGACAAAAACCTGCATAAAAAATTGTGGACACGTATACATGGCTAAAGTTTATCACGAAAATATAAGCAAAGTTAAAATTTAGGCCGTATATTATATCCTTTTTGTATATACTAAATTCTGCTTTAAACATCATCATTTAGGTTAGACGTAATGTCTTGTAAACCACTAACATTGTTCTAATCTTTTGATAAAGATACTTCAAGACGTATCAGTATCTTAGTTATTATAAAATGCGGTATTTTAAGTAATATTTTTAAATTTTCACATAAATTTTTTGCATTTCATATAAGAAGTAACTTTTATTAATTTAGGAATGCAAAAAATAAAAATGTTTATGGTTCAATCACCGCTTCTACTAAAACTATGGAAACAAATTGTACATTTCTAATGTTTAAGTGCAACTTCTCACACTATAAAGTATAGGCTAATTAAGAAAAAAAAATCGTTTCTACATGTTTTTCTTGTAACCCACTCAGCATAAAACCTTGACAACTTTAACTTCTCTGATGAATAATATATGTATATATGTGCATATAGATTTAAGCTAAACACAAATGTAATTTTGTTTTTTCCTTCGGAAAACATCAACATCCAGAACGTTAATTAGAGTACATTAGGGTCAGCCAGTGAGATTTTAATTTCTCTTTAAATAGGAGAGTTGCTAAGATTTACTATTATTTTTCTTTTATTTTATAGGCCATCCTCCACCAACACCCAACTCCTAGTGGAATTTGGACTTGGAACAAAAGTGTGAGGAATCCCACATGAAAGTAGAAAACACATCACAATAGAAAAAGCAAATGAAAAGCCCTATAACAATGCTAGATAACTCCTCCACAAAGAGAAAATAGGTCAACAAGCTTTTATTATAGTTGTGATTATATAATGTAGACAAGCAAACACCACTAGACCACAAATTATTCTAGTTTAACAATTCTTTTTGGTTTGGATTTTTCAATCTTCAAAAAGTCTTGCATATTTTTTTATAATTACTTGCAAGGGTCGCGTGCAATTGCCACTCCCAAACTTGTCCCATCCAAAATGTGTTTTTAATTTAAAAGTAGAAGACTACTCGTGCTCTCTAATCACATGTGTAAAGGAGGTCTTGTAATTGAAATTTATTTCTTAAAAGGAAGATTATAACGTATAAAGCATGTCAAGGTAGGACAAAGAGTGCCACTATTACTTGGTTTATTGGATGCCCTTATCTAAATTGGTTTTAGCCACTCATATCAAAGGGTTTTGTTTATATTCACCTAATTTGTTCTTTATATAGGAAGGTCATTGTTTATGAAATTTGTCGTACCTAAGATTGATTTAGATGATTAAGAATCTGAATACTTGGCCTAATACAAGTGGATGGGCTATTGAGAAATACACCCACCCCGGTGTTGGTGGAATTATATACCCATAAACCAAGGCAGTAGAAAAAAATGGACAACAAATTTCAAACAAGTGACGCTCATAGTTTTCTTTAACTGTACAACATTGTAAATATACCTTTTTACAAAAGTTAGTTCTCTCAAAAGTTTAAATAGATAAAATATGTATAGAATGTATAGCATAAAGATGCATATGGTTCGTACCTTTTAACATATTTCATGCCCCTTAGATTATAATATTTTAAAAACAATAATTTAAAAGAACTTATATTAAAACACCAATTGAGTGTAAAATAGGTTGCTTATTTAGCATGAAGAAAGTATAAAGACATATTTTAATCACTCAAACTTTTCAATCCTTGAAAGATACAGTGGTCATTTGTATAAACCGAAAACGGCATTTGTTCAATAACAGAATTGTTTATTATTATTTACCGTGTCCATTAATAATGTAATAAATAATTTTAAAAATATATATATACAATAATTATATAATAATTTATATAATATTAATTTTTGTATTTATATATTTTTATTATTAAATTATTTATTATATTTTAAATTTAAATTTATTTATTTATTTTTTCATTTAATTATACATTTGGTTGTATAATATGTTGTACAAATATATTTTTTAAAGATGGATATACAGGTTGAAGTGTGCGGGTCAGTCCGTATAGCCTGCAACTTGTGTAGATATAGATTCTTTTTTTTTTAAATCCATTTATATTGTGGATTATTTTATCTGTCTCATTTAACCCGCGAGTTATGTGAATTTATCTGTAGATTTCGTGGACTTTAGTGTTTAGTTAAAAAAAGAAAAATAATTAATAATTTTTTTATTAGACAATTAATAATATGATGTAAATGTGAATGTATTGTATTATTCATATTTTTATTTAAATATATCATATGATATGGATTTTATATCTGATTTGATGATAAAGCTCTTCCAAGTTATTATCTCCCTATAAGCTTAGAAGTATGTGATAAATACCTTAGATGATGGTGGCATCTGATTTAATTTCATCAAGAACTTCACAACCCCATTGGCTTGGTAGTGTCTTAAGCTTTCATCAATCCTGATTCAATTTAGCAGGTTAATTATCATATTTAAGAACAGGTTGGATAAATTCTTAGGAGAATTTATGGGGAAATATTTTTCTAGTGAGGTCAGCAGAAAAGTATATGAAAACGTTGTGCAATCATCTTAAAGGAAAATAAGGTGAATTGGGGTCTTAAGTCAATTTGCCTATTTAACTATTAAAGGGAGAACAGAGGGTATACTTAGTTCGTTAAAACTTCAAGGAAAGGGATGCAGATTGAAGGACAGAAGATCTTAGTTTTGAAAGAGAAATTGAAGCTGATAAAAAATCAAATTGAATGAACAGAGTATAGTAGAAATCATTTTGAAGATCTTGATAAAAAAAATTAAAGAAGCAAAAAATGAACGAAGCTTGAACCAAATGATTTGTATGATCAAGGGGTGGGGAGAAAAAGCTAGCGGAAGTGGAGAAAGAATAAAAAATTTGATGGGATGAAATGTAGTTTATTATGACAGAAAACCATATTCAGATGGTTAAAAGGGAGAGGACTCTAATTCAAAGTTTTTTAATAGGTGTTTGCCATAGAAAAGGAGGAGAAATAAGATTCCCTGCTTAAACTTTAATGGAATCAATGTAGGAGTGAAGCCCTTGAAGGTGAAAATTAAACATTACTTCCTTCATCATTTTATGAGAAAGGAATGGGACAAGCCACCATTTGCTCACTTACGAATTCTCCATATTAGCTTTGCTCATAATCAAAAGTTAATGATTTTTTTTTAAAGGGTGGCATCAAAAAAGCAGTTTGGAATTGTAAGAGTCCCAAAAGTCCTACGAGTTAAAAATATTTAGTTTATCCCTAAAATAAATTATCAAATTTGGAATTTTTTTATTTAATTAGAATATGTTTATTATTGAGTTTTTTTAATAAGGTAAGAGTTTAAGAAAGCATTTTTTTTAACACGATAATAGTGATTATCTACTCTTACATGTCTTCAGATGTAATGAGATATTAAAGTTTTATATATTCTTTGTAAAAGTGTTTTGATGAATTTTAATTTTTAATTTTAATTTTAATTTTTAATTTTTAATTTAAAAGGCTTTTGTAATAACTATATTGAAATTACCTGCAAAATAATTATCATTAAACCTTATTTTTTTTAAATTAAGGCTTTCATAATAACCAAATAGAATTATATTCAAAATGATTATGGCTAAATCTTTTATTTTTAATTAATTATTTTTAATTTAAAAAACATAAAACATTTCATTTTCTTTGAAAAGGAAAAAAAATCAACCATATTAAAAAGTGAATAAAACATAAAAGAAGGAAAAAGATAGGATAGATAAAATTTCCTCGAGATGCCAATTCTTGAAGAACATAAAGCATAAATCAATCTAAAATAGCCTATGCAGCTCTAATTTGAAACTCCAAGAGCAATAAACAAAAAACAAAAAATAATAATAAACTTAGTCAAGGCCTTATACTTTACATTAGGACCATATGATTATTTTTTATTATCTACAAGTGGTATAATTTTTAGATGTCTCAAATTACTTGGTGCATGGTCTCCTTATATAGGTGAATGGGAATATGCAAGAGAATACTTTGACCAATGTCATGTAGGAATACTGAAAAAGTGTAAGGAAATAATTTTTCCAATTTAAAACTTCTCAAATGAGGATCAGAAAATAAGGCTTCTACCATGGTGAGATTGCTCATTTTTTTTTTATCAAGATAAAAATCGATTTTGATTTATAAAATAAAAATATGAATTATCAATTTTTCTTTTAATTTTTCAATAATGCAAAGAACACTTCAAGTAAATAAGTATAACTAAAGATATAAATTACCTTTTCATGTTACAAAATAAAAAAAAAATGAAGTCA
>JAMLFT010002776.1:0-24076 GCA_026544285.1 Pachyrhizus erosus | reverse complement strand
AATATTCCATTTATTTTTTTAGATTTTTTGTTGGAAATATCATATTTTTCCTTTTTTTAAGAAAAATATTTGAATTGTTTTTATTTCTAAAGATTTGTCGTTTACAATTATTATTATTATTTTAAAGGCTATAAAAATTGTATTTACAATCAAATGATATCAGTAGTTTTTTTATATTAATTTGATAATTAAAAGTTATTTACTAACATTGGCCAATGAAACAAATTTATGAATGTTATATAAAATATTGGCAATTTATATTTTAAAATATATAAATAAATATTCATTCTTTAATCACTGTTATATATATATATATATTCTCTCATCTCGTTTTGTTTTTATTGTCATGTGATGTTTCAAAATGCTTCTAACATTGACTGTACAATCCAAACATACTATTATGTAAATTTTGAAAAAATAATAATTAAAAAACAAATCTAAGTAACATGTCAAATGACATTTGCAATATTAATTTTTCAACACTGCTATACTGAATGAAAAATGAAAGCAGAAATTGTGCGAATCAGTTATTAAATTCCAATTTAGCAGTATTGTAGTCAATTAAAGTTTAATTTGCTGGAAAACATGGAAGTAACCTATTATAATTTTTAGTCATGTATTTTTGTGTGAATTCGTAAATAAAAATTTTGTAATATTTAGTATTTTCTTAATTTTTTTTAAAATGTATAATTTATCTTTTGTATCAATATATTTTTATTATATATCTTTGAATTATTTTGTAAAATACATATTATTAATATTTTGTATAAAATCAATACTTATATGATTGTTAGATAAATTTTAATTTTTAAAATTGTCTTCTCTAAAATTTTGAGTTTGCATGATCTCTTCTTAGTATAATTAATCTGGTTTAAATTTTATTGAAAGAAATCTTACCGACCCTTTATTTATGATCGATTTAAATTTATCAAAAATTATTAATTTTGATGAATTTTATTTCTTATTTAATGATTTTTTTATTTAGAAATAAAATCTATTAAAAATGATAATTTTTTAATAAATTTTGACTAATTATAAAAAATTGTTAAAAGAAAAATATTAAAAAGAATGTGATTAGCACACTTGATTTTATTACTGTATATTTCAGGATTGTGTTGTTATCAGCTGCACTGTGATGTTTCACGAAAAAAATCTTAGTTGCATAACTCAGTATACATGCTTGCTTAATGCTCACCCCAACAATCAAGTCATATACGCACAACTAAAACCAACGTGGTAATGAGAAAGCTGATATGGTTGAATGGTGAAGAATGTTAAATTTTTTCTTTGTTAATCTTTATATTCTATAACAGGGGAAATTGTTATATTGGAGAGATAAATGTGAGTAAAGAAGTGCCATAATTAGATAGACATATGAATTAAAAAATCTATAAACTCTTTACTTATGACCCATGAATAAAAATCTGCTTTATTATGAATATATACTTGATCTAACAGGAACAATACTGAATTTGTAACATTTAGCCCTACTTTTTTGGTAACCCATCTTCATTTTCTACCATTGGCATAATTTTAAAAAAACATGACTAACGTTTAATGGGCCACCAATGGTCCTTCATATATTTATTATTTCTAATTTTACCCTCTAAACAATAAATACATACCTAACAATTTATTATTTTCTTAATTTTACCATGGTGAATCAACCAAGCTGATTTACCCTGTCACACAAGACTTGCATGGTGGATTCCCTCTACCCAATAATTCCACAATATAATTTAAGGTTACTATAGGTGCGTTTTCTTCCTATTCCAAAATACCTTTTACACAACGTCAAACTAGTGAAGGTCCCAAAAGTAAGAAGTTGGTAAATGCTTACTTGTCTGTCAGGTCAGGGAAACTGAAAAAGGTTACAGAACAACCTTCACTAATATCATAATAGTCCAAATGACGGGGTGCCATGTGTATGATCCAATAAGAAAATGTCTGTACTCATTTTCTCATCAAAACTTAGCTACCCCCCCTTCTTTCCATGTATTCCTATTAATTACCCTTCTTTATCTCCCTCATCAACCTTTCCCTCTACCTCTACCTTATTTAAATGTCCACACAACTAGAATGCTTTTCCCCAACCTGTTCAATTTAACCTCAGTGTCCCAAACCTCTCTCCAACAACAACAATGGCAAGAAAATCTTTAGCTTGGTCCTTGCTTCTGGGGATGGCTTGTTCCATAGTAATTGGTGCATATGATGAGAGCTTGCCTCCTAGGACAATTTCTAGTAACAACTATCATGAAGCAATACAAAGATTGCAGTCATTTAAGGCATCTCTAACTAGACATGATTCCATTGCTTCAGCACCATCTTCCTCATCACCCTTCTCAAGCCCTTCTCCTGCTCCTGCTCCTTCTCCATCTCCTACTCCTATCTCACTTCAGGTAATTCACCTATGCACACAACCTTTAGTCTTTAGTCCGTTTTACTTTTGTGGGAAAATATCAAGTGTTTGATATTTTGTGTCATGCAGGGTGTGAACAATCCACGTGTGTACCGTGTGACATCTTATGGTGCAGATCCAACAGGTAATTCAGATAGCACTGAAGCGCTCCTTGCAGTCATAGAAGACGCAGCCAAGGGTCCTAGTGAAGGATATTTGATGCAAGGCATCAGAGACCTTGGAGGTGCTCAGATTGATCTTGAGGGTGGAAATTACTTGATCAGCCAGTCACTGAAGTTGCCGGTGGCCGGGGTGGGGAACCTTATGGTATGCCTGCAGAAACCATTCTAATTATAACTTCATTCATGAAAAACTTTTTCTATCACAAATATTAACTACCTACAAGTTATTAGTCAATGTACAATTGGAAAAGTATCTTCTAAGTTCATTATTATTTGCTAATTGTCACTTCGTTGTAACTTGTAAGACTTTATGGCCGGGCAAAATTTAATTTTTGAGACAGGTGGTCCATATTTTGGTCATGATGGCGAAGCAGTTGGTCTAACTAGACCAAGAAAATAAGACTATTGCTATTAAGATTTTACTAAAATATTTTCCTTCAACCGTTCCTTTATTGGCACTACTGTTTGTTCTATTCTGAAACGGTTTTTTCTTTTAATTTTAACCAATATTTGTTACATAAGGCTGCAGAAAAGTCAAGGCAAACTGAACCTTTTCTATTTCTTTACTCAACAAGACATCCAAAAGAACTCAAAATATTTGACAGCTCAGTTTGATTTTTGTTTGTATTTTGATGCAAAAACAGATACATGGAGGAACTATAAGAGCCTCAGGTGATTTTCCAGCAGAAGACTATATCATTGATTTGTCACCCTCTTCTAATGGAGGAAACACAAAAGTTTCCTCTTCACCATCCTACAATTTTGAGTTCATAACTCTCAAGGACCTCTTGTTGGACTCAAACTTCAGGGGAGGAGGCATTTCTGTCATAAACTCACTTAGGATTAACATAGATAACTGTTACATCACACATTTCACCACCAATGGAATTTTAGTCCAAAGTGGCCATGAAACCTACATTAGAAACTCTTTCCTTGGCCAGCATATAACTGCTGGTGGGGACAAAAATGAGAGGGACTTCTCAGGCACAGGAATAAACCTCCAGGGTAATGACAATGCTGTCACAGATGTTGTAATTTTTTCTGCTGCTATAGGAATAATGGTTACTGGCCAGGCCAATGCTTTTTCTGGTGTACATTGTTACAACAAGGCCACTGGTTTTGGAGGTACTGGAATTTATTTGAAATTACCTGGTTTGACCCAAACCAGAATTGTGAATTCTTACATGGATTACACTAGTATTGTGGCAGAAGACCCGGTTCAACTTCATATCTCTAGCAGTTTCTTCCTTGGTGATGCCAATATTGTCCTGAAGTCCAAAACTGGGGTTGTGAATGGTGTTAATATTGTTGATAACATGTTCTCAGGTTCAAACCAGGGGGTTGAAATTGTTCAGCTGGACCAATCAAATAGTCCTTTCCAACAAATTGATCAAGTTATTGTTGATAGAAACATTGCAAGGGGGATGAAGTTAAAGGCCACAGTCGCAAAAATGTGTATGCAAGGGAATGGAACCTCATGGACTGTTGATTTTAACAATGTTTTGCTTTTTCCTGACCTTATAAAAAATGTTCAGTACTCTTTAAGCTCCAAAGGCAGCACCTTCCCCAATCATGCTCTAAGGAGCGTGTCTGAGAATCGTGTTGTGATTGAAACAAATGAAGCAGTGACTGCCGATGTTTTTGTTACGGTGGATCAAAGTATGTTAAGTTGAAGCAGGTTTGAAGTTGGTGACAAAAAAGTTTGCTCAAGATTCTTGATTCAAGAGGGAATTGTGCATACCGTAGTCGTGAACTCTTTCTTTCTTTGGACCAACTTAAAGTAGCCACAGTACCGTATACTAAACACTGCTATAGATTTAGAAGATTTAGATTGACCCCACATTATACTGTAATTGAATGAAATTCATAGAAGATATACTTTTTCAATAGTTTGATTTTGTAAAACTGGTCCTAGGTTGAATCAGTACCAGCATCCTTTTCTCATTATACAGAATAAAAAAATGAAAGAATTTTATTATATGAATTTCAGGCAAATAAGTTTCCAGTTAATAAAAAGATCAACCAAATCCATGTGGTATGGTTAATTATTTAGTATTTGGTTTGACATTTGCCCTTCTTCACAATGGATTTATTATCATTCATCATTTCTGATTTTGTTTTATTTTTCTAAATTAAATATATTTACCAAAATATTTTAAATTGGATTTTCTCAATCAATATTATGCAGGTCTAAGTATAATTGGACTTAATTTTTTAAACAAAGTGTTGAATTTGAATCTTATAGATAAAATATGTAATTATAAGAAAAGATCTTATGAAAAGCAGTCAAATAGATTTTTAAGCATATTTAGTTATCCACAAAATTGATAGATATTTCTCACTTATAACATGATAAAAAATGAAATTGATTTTTTTTAATAATTATTGCCAAATTTAACATTATATATAAATGCTCTAATGAACTTATGATGCATTTTATTTCATGAAATGCAAATTTTTGATTGTTTATGAAACTTTGTAAAAATCTACTTTAAAAGATAAGAGAAGTAGAAATAGAAATAGACTCTAAAAATAGAATTAAAAGATAAGAGAAGTAGAAATAGAAATAAATTCTAGAAATAGAATTAACACCACAATCTCTTAAAGAATTGTTAAGTATAAGAAGATCTATCACAAAGAAAGCATTTTTTTTTTGTTAAGAATCTAGTTCTTAGTAAGAACCAAGAAAAAACTCCCAAACTCTCAAGAAAATTCTATTATCAAGTCCCGAAAAATAAAGTCTAAATTGTATCTTACTTTGAAATGAGAATTTATATATTCTAAACTATAACTATGACCTATATGAATCAATTCTATATAAGAGATCCTAAAGTGATTTTTAATATAAAAATAAATATTATTAAAAACAAAAGAGACATTTAAGCTAATGTTGACCCACTTTATCTATGCTCATTCAAAATAAGTCCATAAGCTTAGATTTGGGTTTACCAAAAGGTCCAATGGACTTGGGATCCCACAAGACCATTTGAAATATAATTTTCTTCTATGATACTTTACTCCTTTCTCTTATAATTAGATATTCAATTTTCAAGTTTTTTTTTCTCTGGCTTTCATTTTTCATTGTCTTTCTTGGATAGTCTTCTATCAGCTTAATACATTTAAAATTTCCCCATAAAAAATAACCCAGTTTCTTATTATTTTTGGAGTCTAGTTGTGGCTAGTTAGACAAAGAAAATTCAACCATATTTATCAAGACTTATAAACTACCAATCAAAATGCATGAGACAATTTACATTAATGCTGTTCTTTTAACGTCACCATTATAATTGAATGTATTTTTTTATTTTCTTTAATTAATAACAGTTCCAGAAGAAGTAATAATTTCGTGGAAAATATAATAATGACACTTAGAAAAACTTGTGTCAAGGAGCTTCTAGGAAGCGTAGTTGAACTGCAGAACGGGTTAATGGTTTTGAAGTGTCTAACACATGAATGTGAAGCTTTTACATTGCAAAATAAATGGAGAACAAATTCTAGACAGAAGCAGCGAAGGTGTATAGGTTTGAAATTGAAACTAAGCATAACTCATCTTTCTTTCTTATTTTGAATTTCTTGGTTGGTTGATTTACTTTGTTACATAAAGATTCTCAATTTGAGAATAATAAATTCAAGGTAACATCTGCACTTTCTCTAACTTAAAATTAGAGTTTTCAAAGTGAATTTTTACATTTTCTTTTCCTATCATAAAGAACCAAAAGGATGGAATTTTGGTTAAGAAATTCTATTGGAATGGAACTGATTGTAAATGCCTAATGTCAAGAGAGAACTAAAGTAATTTCTTATAAGCAATAACTGTTACACCAGTCCTTCGTCAAGAGACATTTATAGTGAGGTGGTTCAAATTTTAAGATTTAAGTATATTTTTAGTTTTTATAAAGTAAATATATTTTCAATTTTAGTTTTGATTAATTTTTTTAATTTTTTTATTCTTCTAAAATTTATATTTATTATTTTAATCTTTATAAAATAAATAAATTTTAGATTTTATCTCTTTATTTTTTTAATTTTAATTTCTCCAAAATCTAAAATTATTAATTTTAATTCGTAAACTTTATTTTAAGATAAATAAATAAATAATTATTTTAGAAATTTAATTTTTAAAGATATTATATGTTAATATTATATTATAGATCTTACTAGGCATTATCTATTATAATTATTTTATTTTTTATTAAATATATAAATTGTTAACAAATATCACATAATAATAAAAACTAAAAATAAACTTTTTACTTTTTGAAGGATGAAAATATTTTTTTTATAAAGATTAAAATTAAAATTTATTAATTTTATAAGGTCTAAAAACATATTTAAGTTATAGTTTAAAAAATATTTTTTTTTAAATAATTGTTTATTAAAATTTATTTCCAAAGTTAGTGCCTCAGTCCACCAACCTTTATTTTTTGAAACGGAAATGGTAATATGTACCAATGCTATTTCGTCAAACTTGCACGAAGCGTCTATTTATCAAAAGATATTTTATATAATTTTTAGTTTTTTTAATTAATGTTTATTTTAAAAAATTATAACCGTTCAGATATGCATCTGTATGATTCGTGCGAGTTCCATTTCGTGCAAAATAGCAATGCTCTTTATTTTGTTTCATCTATAACTATATATATAAAAAGAATTGATAGTTTTAGTGTACATGTTTTTTTATTTATTTTTACTCCTATATTATAAATCATTATTTTATTTCTGCTATTATTTTTATAAATAATTCATTAACATTATAATTTACTTATTTTTTTTATTTTTTAAAAGATATACAGAGAGACACAAAGTAATAATAAATTATATTTTTAGTTGAAGTTTTTTAGAATAGATGAATTAATAAAAGAAACTTGATAGTAAAAATATTAAGAAATTATGTTATTTTTTAATTTACTAAAGAATTTTAAAAATGCAAGAAAAAAAAAGGTCATGAGTAGAGACAAAAACATAGAAAACATATTAACAGAAGACAGAGATTGATGAGAATAATGGAACAATGTGAACAAAAGCTGGTCTTTTCCACGGCTATTTTCCACTCCTTCTAAGGCTGAATCACGCATTGATTGATGCAGGTCTCTTCTCTCTTTCATGCAAACTACTACACCTACAGTTTATTGCCTATTATCCTTCTCTGCACTTGTACCTTCAAGAATTTGGCAATGGTCTCTGCAGCAAGTAAATTCTTGTATGGCTTTGGACTCTGACAACCAGGAAATGGTGTACAACCTTCATGTGTTGGAGCTTGTATGCATCATGCCCTTTGATTACACTGAAAAGGACATTTTGAATGCCTCAAATAAGTCTTCAGCTAAATCCTTGTGTACCAGACAGACTTGAATTGGCTGGACGTTTTTACAACTTAGAAGAATTTATGCCATGAAGGAGTATTAACAATACGGAATAATGTATGAATCAATATTCAAAAGAATGCAGACCCGAGGGAAGCTGCCACAGCTTAAGCAATTCTGTAAAAAAGGTGATGCTGAATGAAAGAGCTTGTTTCTTTGCTACTTCCTAACAAAAATCTTGATAACACTAACACAAGACCAGAACTTTCAGTTTCAGAATATATCTAGCCCTGTAAATCTACAAGCATGCAGACTGACAAATGAAAATAGGAATGTGCCTAACTTTTCTTTAAAATTAACACAACCATCACTTGGACTGGGGTCATATTCCTTACTAATAACAGTGCATGGATACTGATACTAGTATTAGGTAGATTTCAGTAAGCTTGCAGTATTGTCTTTTGAGTAATCATTGCTTGTAGTTTTTTCTTGAAGAGCTTAGTGGGTCCATATGATAACTTCAAATTATAAGAATTCACCTTAATAGCTTGAATCTTGTAACCAGTTAAGTTATTGTAAAATGAAATAATACACATTCTTTTAAATCAAAGATTTCATCCTAAATCAGTAAACCACAAGAAGGAAATACATAGGATAAATACCAAGCACAACCAGTTCCATTTGTTTAACGAAATTGACACAATGAGTCATGCAATTTCATTTGTTGAATGAAACTGTTATATGTTGAGGTGCTTATTGAGCTGACCCTGAATCCTTTTAAAACCAGCTGCGGCAGTGCATTATAAGTTTTTTTCAGCCACGATCGTGCCTTCATTGTAACCAGGATTTTAAACCTTGTTTGGTTTTTGGCTCTGCTATTTAGAAAGTCAGAACATCTTTGGTCGTACATCACCACACACATGTGGTCTGATTCATTTGTATGAATCCACGTATCTGTCACATGCATTCTGACAGTCCTTTTCGTCATCACTTATAGTAATGTTAAATTCAAGTTTATCAATTGTTTCTTTGTGTCCGAACTCACCAAGGATGAAGCAGAAATGAAGCCCAGCAGGGAGGGAGGTGGAGCAGAAGAGAGATCAATAATTATATGATCCTTTGTTGTCTTATACTCCAACCATAATATTATTAATAAATATGTTAAATAGGAAAATAATATAAAAGGAGAGATATAAAGAAAAAAATGTGTATAAGAAAGGTATAAAAGGAAAAGTATTGTGCAATGAATCATATACGTACTATATGATTTTAGAATGCCTTATGTACAGGAGAAGCAAGAATTGTCATTGACAAAACTTTTCATTTAATGGTTTTTAAGTTTATATAACTATAGATAAACGTACTTCTCAATTTCTTTTGCTTTTTTAAAAAAGAAAAAGAAATTATTCTACTCCTTTTATTACACCTCCTCTCCCTTGCTTTTAACCATTTTCTCTTCCCTCCTACCCTCACTCTCATCTTCCTCACTAGACATCCCCTTCCTTGTCTCTTCTGTTCTTCTTTCACTCCTATTTTGCCTTTTGTTTTATTTTCTCACTTCTTGTTGATTTCAGACAAATTTTTTTTTTTTACATACAAAAATAATAACACAACAAAAATATAAAAAATTTAATACAACAAAAATATATTTATGTTATATTAACATTTTTTATGAAAATTTAACAAAAGAAAAATGTGTAACCACTTTGTTAATTTTTTTAAAAAATAAAAACTTAATTACATTTTACTTCATAAAGTTTCACAATATCACAAATTTTATCACCTAATTTACGAAACATTGTGAATTTCACTTACAATTAAAAAATTGTGATAATTTTTCCTTTAAACTGTTATAATTTAGACAATTTTATAATATTTTTTATTAATTGTGATATTTTTTTCTGTAAAGACAAAATTTGAGATGTTTTGTAAATTGGGAGGTAAAATATATAAAAAAAAAATAAAGGCAAAATTTGTAACATTAATTTTTGAGATTAAAAGTGTAATTAAAAAATTAAGAATATTTTTCTCAAAAAAAACAAAAACTAGTTGGGGAGTGAAAAGATAAAACAGGAGAGTGAAAATATCAGTGGCTGAAAAGAAAGTCTTATCTCTCTTCTGATACATTATAATTAGTTATTCTATGGGCCAAATTGGGGGGAAAATTATTGGATTTGAGTTGGGTAAGGGTTGACAGTTGACAGATGACCTCAAATGGACTTTGAAGTTGGCATTGGCAAGTCCATCTTTGTTGGATATGATCCGGGCCATATTTCTGACTCTCAAACTTGCACAGCAAAAATCACACTTGCCAATAAAAAATTCGAAAGACTAAAACTAAAAAATTGCCAAAATGACTAACAAGTTACTAATATTAGAACATTGGATTCAAATTCTAAGCCGTGGTGCTCCCTCTATGTTCTGTTGTGGAAGTGGCAGATGTTAGATTTGAATATTGCAATACTCTTCCCCTCCCTCCTACAAATAGCATTTTCCATTTGGTTGTTATCTGAGAAATGTGACATTACAACTCCTTTGTGTGCAATGCTAGCATGTTAGATGAACATATTAGAAGCCTCCATTGCTGGTCTTGCCTAATTATCTTTAAAATATTATTATGAATCTAGACGTGACATTATAACCAGTTCGTGTGACACATGAAAAATGTACCTTATAGAACATGTCACGTATTAAGATTTAAGAGCTAGAAAAGACACTTCTCCTTCGAGTCCAAGCAAGCCACAATAAACGAAAAGTCCTTCACACCTATCGCTACTTCCCTGACGTCTCTTAGACTCAAACTCACGACCCTCCAACTCACGGTTTGGTACACACACTTACATCCACAACCATGACTTTGATGTTTCACTCTCAACCTACCATTTCTTATAAAACCATCTTCTCCTATTGCACTCTTCGCACCAGCTCCGTAACTTTGCCTTGCCATGGCCTCAAACTCCATGGCTGGCTTGATCACCGGTTCTAATTCTCATTTCTCACGTGACTCTGATGAGGTGTGTATTCACCTTCTTCTCATTCACGTTGCACTCTTCCTAATGACATGCTTTACCAATATCATGTTTAATGTGTTAACATGCTCCATGCTGGTTTCTCTTTCTCACACGTCTGTTTTTGCTTCTTTGCAGCGTCAGGCTCCTACTCGACAAGCTTCGTCAAAAACGTGTCGAGTTTGTGGTGATGAGATTGGGTACAAGGAAAATGGAGAGCTGTTTGAGGCTTGTCATGTGTGTGGATTTCCTGTTTGTCGACCATGTTATGAGTATGAAAGGAGTGAAGGGAACCAAAGCTGTCCTCAGTGCAACACTCGCTATAAGCGTCACAAAGGTTAGCTTAGCTCTATGAGTTTTGCATTATGTATTAATGTCTTAAAGATAAAACTTAGACGTAGATCCATACATGCTTTTAGTGTTGTTCTCATATTAGAATTAGAGTTTTATCTGAATAATTTGCGTAATAAATGTTTACATTAAATGTAAGCATAGGTTTAAAGCTGAAACTCTAATTTTGATTGGAGAATGACAAATTATATAAAGAAATGCATCTTGGTATGATAACCCGGTTTTGCTGACACATTGATGGTGGCTTCTGTGCAGGATGTCCTAGAGTGGTTGGAGATGAAGAGGATAACTTTGAGGCAGATGATTTTGATGATGAGTTTCCAGTTAAGAATCATCGCGTAGATCTAGATCGGCAACATGATGTTAATCATGTGGTAGTTTCTTTATTCTTAATCAAGCTTCTAAAAATAAGTGCAATGTGGAAATTAATTATCTTTTATGTTTTTGAACAAATGGGGTTTGGCTAAAACGAGTCAGAAAATTAGTATTGTGGCTGTGCCAGTTAATGGTATGTGAATAATTGAAGGTATTATGGGACTCTTGTGATTTTTACAGGGAAACGGGGACTACAATCAGGAGAAATTGCATGGTCAAACTTTCTCTTCAGCTGGGAGTGGTAAGAAACTTGTTAAATTTTTAAGGATCATAGTATAGGCAAATTGCTGATTATCCATGGAGATGGTTTTTCTTTCTGGGTATTATATTTTGTTTATATGTTGGTCTATTGTTCTACAGTAGCTGGGAAGGATTTCGAAGGGGACAAAGATTTGTACAGCAACGCAGAATGGCAAGAAAGAGTAGAGAAATGGAAAGTCAGGCAAGAAAAGAGAGGTCTTCTAAACAAAGAAGATGGAAAAGATGACCAAGGTGAAGAGGATGATTACCTGTAAGTAATCTCTTCTATTGCTCTTTCCAATAGATCATAAAAACCTTAGCCTGTGTACACGAGATTGTTACCTTATGTTTCCTTTTCATGAATACTAAACAATGCAGAAAAATCAAGCATATAAATTCGTGTACATGAATTAGTATTTTTCTCCGTATCAAATTCAAAGATTATCTATAAAGTAATAGATCTAAAAAAAATGTTACTAAATTTTTCACCCTAATTTCAAATATGATCAATATTGTGGGGAGCAGTATTGCCTTTATTACTGGAAAAAATTGTTCATCTGGAGCAAAAACATTTAGAATTTCTATGTTATTGTTTAATTCCGAGCAGAGGATTCAAAAACCTAATAAATAAATGTAACATATTCTTAAGTGAAAGCTCACAAGGGCCACCCCAAGAAGAAAAGTGAGCAATCATAATCAATTCGCTTGATTCACACCTCCTAAAATATGCAATGCAACAACTTGGTTTTTATGTGTATTTGTTGAGAAAATCTGCATGAAAAATAAAGTATGCACAAGGCACAAAATATTTTTAACTGGAACTAATGATGTTCTTTTGTCACCTTACAGTTTGGCTGAAGCTAGACAACCATTGTGGCGCAAGGTTCCAATATCTTCAAGCTTGATCAATCCATATCGCATAGTGATTGTGATGAGGCTGGTTATCCTTGCTTTCTTCTTCCGTTTTAGGATCTTAACTCCAGCAAATGATGCATATCCCTTGTGGTTAATCTCTGTTATATGTGAGATATGGTTTGCACTGTCATGGATTCTTGATCAGTTCCCCAAGTGGTTCCCCATCACACGTGAGACTTACTTGGACCGTTTGTCCTTGAGGTTTGAGCGTGAAGGGGAGCCAAACCAACTAGCTCCAGTTGATTTCTTTGTGAGTACTGTGGACCCTTTGAAGGAACCTCCCATTATAACAGCCAACACTGTCCTTTCAATCCTCTCTGTTGACTATCCAGTTGACAAAGTCAGCTGCTATGTCTCAGATGATGGTGCATCTATGCTTCTGTTTGATTCCTTGGCAGAAACTGCTGAGTTTGCAAGAAGATGGGTTCCCTTTTGCAAGAAGTATAACATAGAACCAAGGGCTCCTGAGTTTTACTTTTCTCAGAAAATTGATTACTTGAAGGATAAGGTGCAGCCTACATTTGTGAAGGAAAGAAGGGCCATGAAGGTGGGGATATACTTAAGAATAGGACAAGTTGTTTATTTTTTTTATTTTGGTTTTGGTTTTGTTTTTCAAGTCTCAATATGGCATCAGAGGCTTGTGGTAATACTTGTGTGTTTGCACCACTGCAGAGAGAATATGAAGAATTTAAGGTGAAAATTAATTCTTTGGTGGCAAAGGCTCAGAAGAAACCTGAGGAGGGGTGGGTGATGCAGGATGGAACTCCATGGCCAGGGAACAACACTCGTGATCATCCAGGAATGATTCAGGTTTGGCTATTGCATCCTCTTTCTTTTGTTTACTTTGATTATCTTGTCATTAAGGAACAATACAAAGCAAAACAAAACAGAAAGACCTTGCATAATGTTAACTTTAGGGGATAGATTTCAAAGGAAAATATGGTGTTCATTGATTACAATTTTTCTTCAAATGTGAACATAATATTTATTGTTGGAAACCCCAAATTGTCTTCCTTAATTCCTGGGATGCAACTTATACAGCTGTGGAGCAACTTTACATAAACGTAATGGTTTGAAGAAGTAATCTAACAAAATTTCAAAGCTTATAGTCCATCTCTATGTGTCCCGTATTCTGGTAGGCATTTTCATTTAGTGCCAATTGGTTGATTGGTATCAACTGATATGGCTCATGGGCAACTTCACTAAATGCCAATTGGTTTTAAGATGAAATCTTTATATAAACTACATTTTCTTATTGAAAAATCAAGTTAGTGAAAATAAAATGAAGAAATTAGTGAGGGAAATAATTGGTATCAACTGATATGGTTCTTGGACTTTCCTTTGCAGGTATATCTAGGAAGCGCTGGCGCGCTAGATGTGGAAGGCAAGGAACTTCCACGACTTGTGTATATTTCACGTGAAAAACGACCCGGCTATCCACACCACAAGAAAGCAGGTGCCATGAATGCTTTGGTAAGCACAAAAACTTGATATTGTATTGTTTAGTACCTTCAGTACTAAGATATTAGAAACATGTTTATAACTCTTTTATTGTTGTCTATCCTCCGAAGGTTCGAGTTTCAGCTGTGCTTACAAATGCACCATTTATGTTGAATCTGGATTGTGATCACTACGTCAACAATAGCAAGGCAGTAAGAGAGGCTATGTGCTTTTTAATGGATCCCAACCTTGGGAAGAAGCTGTGCTATGTCCAATTTCCGCAAAGATTTGATGGTATTGATCGCCACGATAGATATGCTAACAGAAACACAGTGTTCTTTGATGTAAGTACCATTGTTCTAATCTCCAACTTCACAAATATGTGCAAATTTCATTTCACTAAGTGACCTTGAACCGTTTGTCTTCAATGTTTCTTTCATCGTAGATCAATATGAAAGGGCTTGATGGGATTCAAGGTCCAGTATATGTTGGTACTGGAACTGTGTTCAACAGGCAGGCATTGTATGGCTATGATCCACCAGTATCTGAGAAAAGGCCAAAGATGACATGTGACTGCTGGCCATCATGGTGTTGCTTTTGCTGTGGTGGTTCAAGGAAGTCCAAGTCAAAAAAGAAATCAGGAAAAGGTCTTTTCAGTGTATTCTCCAAGAACAAGAACAAGAAGAAAATGATGGGGAAAGACTATGTTAGGAAAGGGTCAGGATCCATGTTTGATCTTGAAGAGATTGAAGAAGGGCTTGAAGGCTATGAGGACCTAGAGAAATCATCCCTCATGTCACAGAAAAGTTTTGAGAAGCGGTTCGGGCAGTCACCAGTTTTCATTGCTTCCACCTTGATGGAAAATGGAGGACTTCCTGAAGGCACAAATAGCCAATCATTGGTCAAGGAGGCCATTCATGTTATAAGCTGTGGCTATGAAGAGAAGACTGAATGGGGCAAAGAGGTAAAGCCATTAATCTCTAAAAAATGCAACATTTGAATTTCCTTCATGTTTTACATATCAGATAGGCTAAGACATTTTAGGTTTAGACTAGTTTTTGTAGCAGTGAAAGAAAGTTTCGGTAACAGTTTTATACAGCCAGAAATTCTTCTCTGTTATTAGCTCTAGCCCCTAAGGACTAAAACTTGAAGTTTTCTTATACAAGAACTACAACTTAAAATAGAGACAACTATCGGATCCAAGTTAATACTTTAGCCTATATATTATTACAATTGCTGATTACACATTCACTTGCAACATAAAACAAGGTAAATAGAGTTCCATGATTGATTACTGTATCTCTGTGGTCCTTTTAACAAATGTGTTTTCAATACAGATTGGGTGGATTTATGGCTCAGTCACAGAAGATATTTTGACTGGATTCAAGATGCACTGCAGAGGATGGAAATCAGTATATTGCATGTCAAAGAGAGAAGCATTCAAGGGATCTGCCCCAATAAATCTGTCAGATAGGTTGCACCAAGTTCTGAGGTGGGCTCTTGGATCTGTTGAGATTTTTCTTAGTCGCCATTGCCCCTTGTGGTATGGCTATGGAGGAAAACTTAAGTACCTACAAAGGATGGCATATACTAACACCATTGTTTATCCATTCACTTCCATCCCTCTGCTTGCATACTGCACAATTCCAGCCGTGTGTCTCCTGACTGGAAAGTTCATCATCCCCACAGTAAGTACCACACAACACAACTATAAAGGATAAAACTTGCATGCAATTCCTTAGGTGCTTTAGGTGTTATTCTCGAATCAGATTTCTTGACCTTTTAAGGCCAACCTATATTATGCAGATTATGAGATACAATTCTAATTTTTATTTCAAAACTGTACCAAAAATACCTATAGAACTCCATCTAGTTTTGTCAAATGATAAATATCTTGTGATTACTAAGATTGATCATTTGTTTTCACCTATGATTCACAAAACAAGAAAATGGGAGGGGAAACAATAATATTGCCATTAGATACACAGCTTCTGAATGTTTGTTTTTTCTTGTGTACAGCTGAACAACCTGGCTAGCATTTGGTTTATGGCTCTATTTATCTCCATCATTTTAACTAGCGTGCTTGAGCTCCGGTGGAGTGGTGTTACCATTGAAGCCCTTTGGCGTAATGAGCAATTCTGGGTCATTGGAGGTGTTTCAGCTCACCTTTTTGCTGTGTTTCAAGGTCTCCTCAAAGTTCTTGCTGGAGTAGACACCAATTTCACTGTCACGGCAAAAGCAGCAGAAGACACTGAATTTGGGGAGCTCTATCTCTTCAAGTGGACCACTCTTCTCATCCCTCCAACCACTCTCATAATCTTGAACATTGTTGGAGTTGTGGCTGGAGTCTCTGATGCCATCAACAATGGATATGGCTCATGGGGACCTTTGTTTGGGAAGTTGTTCTTTGCCTTCTGGGTCATTGTTCACTTATACCCTTTCCTCAAAGGTCTCATGGGAAAGCAAAACAGAACTCCTACCATTGTAGTCCTGTGGTCAATCCTTCTAGCATCTATTTTCTCATTGATTTGGGTCAGGATTGATCCCTTCTTGCCCAAGCAAACTGGTCCAGTGCTCAAACAATGTGGAGTGGAATGCTAAGACATTGTGGAGAGGCAAAGTTGATGTCCCAAATTCATTTGATGAGTAATGGCACTTGTGTGCATGCTTTATTTTCTTGTTGGTATTGAGTGATTTGCCTTAATGAGAAGACTTATCTGTGTACATAGTCTAAAAGGGGAAAATTGGGTCTGATGGAATGTGTTCATTTCATGGTACAACAAAACCATATATTATACCATTGTCATTGTTTGGGAAAACATATTCTGAGTTTTGGTGCTACTAGATGATTTTTCATCTATTTGAATTTGATTCTTGAGAATAAGACTCATTTTTTTTGCCAACTTGATATCAACTTGCTGCAGTGAGTCAAAATCAACTCCTAAATATCATTTCACATTATTAATAACTAAAATAATGATGAAATCCTAATTTTAAAAAAGATTGCTTAAAATCAAATTTGTCTAATTCTAGTGTTTAAATTGTTAAAAACTCATCACTTTCTTAATTCAACTCCTCCCTTTAAATAATAATAAAAAAAAAAAATTACCTAATCCTAGTTGCCATTGTACCATCAGTTGGCACACCTAATTCACCTAAGGTGGCTTTCCTTCCTTTGGGAGTATCCTCCTACGCGAGTCCCTTTGCCAAGAAAACAATGTGAGAAAAGGCTAAGGAGCTACCAATAATTATTATTTTATTTTTTAAAATCAAAGACAATTATTAAAGATATACAGTAAATCATGTACCATCTTTAATCAATTGAGATAATCTCTTTAGATACCAATAATGAACTAGATGCTAATCCGCGTGTTATGCGGATTCATAAATATATGTATATGATACAATTTGTAGATATTATAAATATTTTAAAAAACAAACATTACATTAAATTATAAAATTAAATAATGATAAAATATGTGTTAAAATAGAAAGATTGTAAGGATTAAATATAGATAACATGCATATTTGTTATAATATAGAAGATGAACATTGTCAAGAAATGAAAAATGCTTTAAAGTACGAATTTGTGTAGGACGAATTCTTTATATAAGGTAAGTACCGCGTTTTTCATCAAATATTTTGTTTTTCATTTATTTTAATTTAACACCTATTCAATCCTACATAAACATGTATATTTTCGTACAATTTTGTGTTGAATTGCTTCGTCTGATATTGCACTGCTATTAAGATATTGTGGACGAGGAATTGTAAGTGAATTAATGCAATTGTTGAACAATATGATAAAATTAAACATTAGCATTATGTACAATGATGAACATTATAGTGAGTGAAGCACACAAATTTGTTTATGTAACCAAGGTAAAATACTTGTCCATTCTGATAAAGTTTATTATTCAAATGAATTTTTTACTTTTTTTTTCTTTGCAAGTGGTTGTTGACTTTTTTTCCCTTCTTTTAACTTTGAAGCAAGCATTGTAAATGTTGTTACATTGGTATCATAGAATATTTTCGATTGTATTTTAATCCTGAAAATGTTCAAAAAAATTATAAATATATAGTTAATTTTGGTATAAAAAATAAATAAACATTTTTAAACTTTTAACTTTTGTTGTTGGGTATTTGGAAGAAAAATATATTTAATAAAATAAATAAGGTAACTCAAATCTTAGTCTAATTAATTAAATTAAATTTCTAAAAAATGTTATTTACAACTTTGTTATTAATGAGTTTACTAAAATCAATATTAGTAGTCTAATTTTAATTAATTCACTAATTATTTATTTTTAATTTGATCTCATTTGTGTCTAATTTAAAATTTATTAAGTTAACTTTATTTCTCTAATTGTCACATACATTTATTTTTATTTTATACAGTCAATTATGTACTAATTATTATTAAATAAATGATTATTTCATTAATTAATTTTAATTAATAAAATTTCTTATTTTGAATTATTTTGAGAATGTTACATCATCTTCAATCCTGATTAGGAAATAGTATAACCCATCCAATCATTTCTAAGTTAATATAGATAAACCTAAAGTTCTTTTATAAAATATACATGGCTTTGAGTTTTCATTATAATTTAGAACATATAAATACATAATATTTTTTGTACATGTGCTAAAATTGTAAATTTCTAATTTAATATATGGTATTCACTTTATTTTCTCTTAACATATTAGAAGTTATTTAATGTTTTATTTATTTATTATGATAAATATTAACTTCATATGTATCATTATTTTAGACAATTCTAAACTTGTAAGTTTAATAAATTAATTTTTTATATTTATTATATTATTTTTTATGACATATAAATATTTTATTCTTGTTGTAACTTTATTTGTTTGTATATAATTCATTAATATTTATTTATATGTTTTGATGTACATTGTGATTAATTTTATGCATCCATATATTTTTTCCTTATTTTATGGGATAAATTTAATTTATTTGATTATTATAATAATAAATTATCACTGAGCATGTATATGGATTAACTGACAAAAATTTATTCCAACTTAACCAATAATTTTTTAAGTCAAAACCTTGGATATCCAATGATGGTTTTTACCAAAAATTTATAATGATAAATTTATTTAGTTTCAATCTTTTATAAATTTATTCAATGGTGAATAAATGAGAACTTTATCACCTTATTTTGTTATATCACATTCTTCTTATTTCTTTACCTTTGTATTAATTAGTTTAATTTTTTTTTATAATATGCCTTTAGTTTCAATCTTTATAAATTTATTCAATGGTCAATAAATGAAAAATTCATCACTTTATTTCGTTAGATCACATTCTTCTTATTCTTTTAGCTTTGCATTAATTAGTTAAAAAAAATTATATTATTTAAATTGTAAATTAATCCAATTCATATCCTTGATATATTATCTTATATAATTTTTTCTAACAAAACAATTAATTTAGATTATTATAATTATAACTTATCACTTATCACTTAGTGCATAGATTAACTGAAATAAAATTATTCTAACTTAATTGATAAATTTTTAGTTTCAACCTTGGGTATTCAATTGTGGTCTTTATAAAAAAAAAAAAATTATAAAGATAAGTTTATTTAGTTTCAACCGTTTGTAGATTTATCCAATGATGAATAAATAAGAATTTTATTATTTTATTTTGTTAAGTTACATTCTTTATTATTTCATTTGACCTTTGCATTAATTAGTTTGAATATTTCCTATATTATTTAAATCTTAAATTATTGTAATTAATATCCTTGACATATTATATTATATAATTTATTTTTTTTCTATATATTTTATATATTTCCTTTTTTTTATTAATTTTTAGTAAAATTATTAAGTTAAAACTTACTACGATTCACATTACACATTTAGATTGTCGACTTACATATATAGTATAGATTCACATTTTATTGTTAAAAGGAAACAAGTCAAATTGACATCATACAATTTTGGAAAAATTTAATGCACAATTTTGTTAAGGAGTTAAAGCCATTTTACAATGTGCCTATAAATTTATATTTTACTTTCCTTGAAACATCACAACAAGAGTTTAAAAGACTTAGAGAAGAGTTATTGTAAAGAACAAGATTGGGTTTATGATAATAATCATGATTATGATGAGTTTTGCACAAGCTGATTCCTATCCTTCATTTGTGCAAATTGGACAAAACAATGTCTGTGGTGAATTAAAATGTCCTTACAAATGTGACCTAGAATGTTTACCATTACTAGTAACTGGCTTGGGCTATACAATATGTGTTACTGCTTGCATTCGAAATAAATGTAGTAAAAAGTTCACTAATATTTTTGACGATTGTATGGCTAATTGTGGCCTAACCAAATCCAATGATGTCAACACTAATATTGATTCTCTTACAACTTCAACCTCTTTTTAAGATTTTATAATTGAGTTAATTATATTTTTACATGATCTTGATAATTAATTAACTTCATATGACAGATGCTCGTGATCTTACAAACTATGTGTTGGATTCTTGTTCGAAAGAGTGTCAAAATAAACAATAATTTATTGCCAAAATGTTCAAGAAAAATATTATTAAGAGAAATTAATAATATTATGTATGATTATAATAAATAAATCTTAATGAATAACACATGTTCTTTATATTCTATATATAAATCTTTTATCTAATTATTTCCCTCCATTTTTTTTATGTACCTTTCATATGCTAGTCAATATGCTTGCAAATCAAATTAATGATAACACTAATAAGTTAATAAAGACAAATTAAAAATGTATGTAAAATAATATCGTTGACCAAACACATCAAAAGTTAAAAAAATTGTTGTAAGATCTTTACAACATATTTCACAAAATAAATCTAACTAGATTTTTTATTTTCTTTTAATAAACATGTTTACTGTTGTATAAAGTTATGTTTAAAAAACTTCATTTTTTTAACTAAACAACAAAGTTATATATATATATATATATATATATATATAAAAGAACGAGAGAAGTTCCTTCAAAATCTTATGACACATTTACCACAATAGGAGTATCCCATTAGGTTTTATAGTTGTTCACGAGTTACTTTTAAAATTAACAAATTAAAAGTAACGTAATTTACCAAAACTTGTTTTCTTTTTATAAAATGTTTTGCAAAGGAATAGACTACAAGTTTATAACTACACTTATTTCTTCATTAAGAAATAAATATAGTTGACAATTTTCAATTTTCACCAATAGAAAAAAGAAAATGTAAAACTCGTAATAAAAATAACAGTATAAAATTACAATTTATTTAATATATGAATATAATATTTGAAGGCTGATTACTTTTTAATAATATTTTATGATATTTTACATTAAAAAAGGTTACGTTATTGTATTTAAAAAATATAATTATGTATAAGTTTGCTATTTTTTATTAATAAATATAAATGATAATTTCTAAATTTAAATAGATGAAAATAAATTTTATTTTACATATTTCAGATGTTGAGGTATTTTGAGAAATCTATATTTTTTTCATTTTAATTATTTATATATGAAGATGGACAAAGATAATAAATTTATTTTAATTATTTTCAATTAATAATTTTTATTAGATAACATATTCTACATATAATTACTTAGTGTGTGTGTATATATATATATATATAATATTGGCTATATTTGAAAATTCTAAAAATTTGATATTTTTTTACATGAAAATAAAATAATATTAAAATAATATAGGCAAATGTATGCATTTAAGATAATGAACGCTATACATAAATGCATTAAATATTTATCTATATTTATTTTTGTACAAATTAAATTACTTCACTAACTATTTATGTATATTTACATTTTTTGGCTGACTAAATTTTTTTGTTTAAACATATTTTTAATCATTAAAAATGTAGTAATTTTTTTGTCAAATGTTCATATCAAATGATTGACTATTCAGAAACTTTAGTATAAAAAATTATTTATATTTAATATGTAGGAATAAAAATATACTATATAATAATAAAAATTCAATATAATGCATACCAAATTGTTGATTAAAGTAAAATTAGATTTAATTTTTTTAAATAAGGTCTAATATTCAATTTTTATAGATTAAAAAAATATAATTGAAAGAGAAGATTCTATTAGAAATTATCAATTAAATTCTTCACAAAAATTGATACTTTACGTTAATGTCATAATTGTCCAAAGAAATAACTTATATTAATAAATAGGGATAAAGTTTATGTGAAAGTAAATAAACATTTAAAAGATATAGATACATTGACTCATACGTAGTTGATAGATTATTCTCTCGTATTAATGTAGCAAATTTAGCGTCTTATTATATGAATTTTAATTAATATAAGATTTTTTCAACAATACAATAAATTAATAAATATATCGATATTTAAAAAAAATACCAAAAATTCTCTCATACCCCCAATAATTTATCCGTGCATCTCAGATCCATAATGCTGTATAAATTATATCAATGATATTAAATATTATGTTAATATTTTTAAAAAATTTAATTTACTTTTATACAGATAGATTGATTTTTCTTGCGACTAATTTTCTTTTTAAGGGACATTACTCATTAAATAAAAATTCAATACATAATACATATAGAAAAGAAAATCTTTCAAAACATTAAATCCCATCATAAACAACAATTCAGTATGAATCACAAATGAAACTAATCTAAAGTTTTCTAACAATACAGATACATGTTCATAAATTCATAATCAACTGAGCAATTAGGTTAGGATGTATTTAAAGATGGAATGAAAAATAATTAAAATTATTATTTTTGAGTTTGATTATAATTTGGTTTCGTTTTGAATATAAGGAAAAAAACTGAAATGTCGAATAAAAGAATGCAATTTTTTGTTTTATATTATTTAGATTAACGGTTTGTTGAATTTTAAATTGTTTAGACGGATTTAATAGTTTAGAATAGCTGAACACATCTAGGCTTAGTAGTCTATCGATTTGTGGAACCATCGAATTTTGAACACATTAATTAACTATTATAAGCAAAAAAACAAACCAAATTGAACAGAATCTGCATAGAGAAACTTAAATCAACTCAACAACAACCTTCCACATGGGAATTTTTTTATTTTATTTTATTTTTTATCTTTTTGATTTCCCTAAAGAACAGTATGGGAATTACATACTTTGCCAAAAGGAAAGTAGATGCTGGATTTTGTAATCACATACTTACTTTTTTAATGAAACTTTTGTTAAGAGTTCTTTTGATAGGTGTTCTTTGACTTTTGCTTTACCACATTTTATTTTCTTCTTTCCTTTTTTCTTAATCATCCAAAGTTATTCCATTGGTTAGCTAGCTAAGATTAACTTATCTGCAAAGGAAATTATATAAAATGGGGATGGAGGAAGGGAGAATTTGCTCATGTTGAGGTTGGTGAGTTCTGTGACTTTATGATTAAGGGAAATTGAATAAACAATATCATAAAAAATCATAAAAATATTAACTAGAACAAAAAATATTTCGATGAAATTTTATAATTTTTTTTTTATGTTTATCGTTCAACCATTTTTTGTTATGTAATAATGAGTTCGAAATGAGTTTGATTTTTTTGGAACATATGGTATAAAGGAGATTTTTAAATTAGATTTTCAAAGAAGACGAAACATTAAGTTAATTTTTTTAATTGCACTAAGGGTAATGGTTAAAAATTAAAAAAGTATTTTTTTACAAAAAAGTAATATTATCGATGGAAATTTATTATTATTATACATCAATAAAAAATTTAATTATATTGTTATCAAAATATAATTTAATACAATAGATAATTAAATTGTTGAAAATATTAGTTTTTGTAATGGGGATTGCATATTTTGTGTTAATG
>JAMLFT010002775.1:0-24106 GCA_026544285.1 Pachyrhizus erosus | reverse complement strand
ATAATTTTTAAGATAATTAAAATAAGATTTAAATTTTTTAAAATATAACATTTTGTAATTAATTGATTGCACAATTTTTTTATATTATTAATGTATATTAATTAAATTCTTGAGATAAACTATTGTTGTTATATTTACTTTCTGTTATTTACTTCTTTTTTTTTTTTTTAACTTTCTCAGTAACGTTTCCTTTAATTCTGTTTTTGAGTTATGACATGCATAAAAGATTAAAAAATGCCAAAATTGGACCAAATGAACCTTTTATAGTTAAGTTTTCAGAAAAAAAATAAATAAATAAAATTGATGATCCACTTTATCGTATTTATAATATGTTTATGCTTTTGTTTTATTAAAAAAACTAAGTACTTTCGTTGTGTTTTGTCAGGATAATAAATATATAAAAGAAGGAATCATTTTTTTTTTCTAGAAGGAAACAAGTTTTATCACAAAACAGTCGATGATTTTGGATTTAGAAGAACTTACAACGTGCGTGGGGCTAAGGAAGGAAACAAGGGATAAGGATGAGCTTACAGATAATACTATATATATTCCATAATAAAAGGGCAACAATTGTCTTTATTGTTAATGCTATGTTTAGTTGTAAAGAGAAAACGAGAAGAAAGAATACAGAAACACAATTAAGGAATTTTTGTTTTGTAACATATTTTTTTATTTTTGACTTAAAGTTAAATATTTAATGTAATTTATATTTAAATTCAAAACCATTAATTAAGTGAAACAACTTCCCACTAAACTTAAAAAAAAATAATTGTTAACACACTTTTTTTTATATTCTCTTTTTTAATATTTTTTCTATGATTATGATTAATTAAAATTAATTAAAAATCATTAATTTTTATAAATTTCACGTCTTATTTAATCATTTAATAAATCATGTGGGAAAACACAAGTTTTAAAATCAAGAACAAGTTAAATGTTATAAAAAAACATTCTTTTATTTTGGTGATGGCAATTAGGCAAATAAGGGGATTCATTCAATACAATTTTGTAACAAATGTTCAAATTTGGCGAAGCATCAAGCCAACCGTACCACATCTTGCTTACTTGTTCATCATATCTACTATCCGTATATGTACGCAGAAGCAAAGCATGGATCAAGAAGAGGCCCATGCCTACAACATTGAACACAACATGTGCTAACACAATGTCATAACATCTCTAACAAAACCCAGAAATCTCAACCTCCATCCCAGAATCCAAATTGCCAACAACACCCACGACAACGTAGCAACAACCGTACCCCTTGTCATCTTTGCCGACGACTTCCTTCGAACCTTATCGGAAATTGTCGACCCAACACCTTAAACTATAGTGTCTTCCGTATGCATCTCACTGCCACAACAAAGCAAGACTCATGACGCCACGTCCATGATAGAATCTGACTCCTAACCTCTGTTCATGAATCGCCCTGTGGCCCAGAATTTGACTCCCAACAAATATCCATTGTAGTGTATGATCATGACCTCTTATTGCAATCTCTTTCCTTTGATTAACAACTATTTTTGAGAACATGTAATAATCCAATATTTTTTTTCCTTTCCCTTAAAACTGTTTTTTAAATTATTTGGAAAATTAGTTTTGTGAACAAAAACCTAAAATCAAATCAAGTATATCTTAATTTTCTCTTCGTTGTTCGTGTACGAAAAAAGGAGATATAATTATGTTGAATAATTTTTTAATCCCTTTAATATATAATGAGAATGTCTGATTTTAACATTAAAATTATATATGTATAGTGAAGATTAAAAGTTAAAAATATAAAAATGTATTTAGAGAGAGTGTGAAATGAGAAAAGCTAAGCTTAGCTGTATCACATACACTACAGCAAAGTGAAGTTGCAAAATGGATGAACCAAACACTTTTGTAGTGTTGTTAACTAGCGTGACTAAATGTTGGCCTTCCAAAGCAATTTTGGATCGAAATGATAGTGTACTTTTTTCTATTTGGTGATTAGATTTTTCATAAACTCTAATTGATTGAAGGACTCGCTAAAAGATAGGGTTTTTTTTTTTTTTTTTTTTATCTATTATTATTGTTGGTATAGTTTGCACAGGCTGTCCATACTCTTGTTGATAATGGTAAATTGGATCCTACGCTAATGAAATGCCTATTTCTAGGATATGTTACGAGAACTAAAGGATATAAGTTGTGATGTATTGGAAATAATAAAATTTTAAAAATTATAATTTACAGATATATTATATTTGGCGAGTTTGCTATGTTTTGACAAAAAAAAAAAGAACTTGATAATCTAGCAAGAAATAAAAATTAGGGTGTTAAGTAAATGGAAGAGTTTCAAATTGAGGCTTTAAGAAAAGAAATGTTGAATCTTGGTGAACAATCTAGTGAAGTGTAAAGCTACTCATAAAGTATCACAATTAGGAGACCAATGAGGTAAATTAGGAAACTTGCGTGGTATGCAAATTGTGACATTCTAATTGGGTTGCTTAAACCTTGATTATGACGCACCTAAGTCTTATAAGTAGGTAATTTAAATTAAAGATTCAATAGAGTGATTAATTGCCATGCATGAATAGATGCAATAACCTGTGAAGAATCAATGGGTTGTACTAGCATTATTGAGAGTGTGAAACTAGTGGGACGCAAGTAGGTGCTCAAAATCAAGGAAGGGATTTTCAGAGTTGAGTCAATATTAGGTACTAGGCAGGACTTTTGGTAAAGGATTTTTTACAGAAGGTTGGAATTGACTACCATGAAGTATTCTCACTTGTTGTAAAGCATAATATCACTTAAGTTCTTCTATCCATAGTGAGTATTTTGAATCTAAAGTTGGAAGAATTTGACGTTAAAACAACCACAGGGATTCTTAGAGTCTAGAAGGGTGGATCATGTAAGTTTCTTGAAGAAATTCTGGTATGATTTGAAATAAATCCCAAGACATATGTATAAAAGCTTTGATGCTTATATAATTTTCCGTGATTTTGTCTGCAATCAATTTGATAACTATATTTACTCTAGAAAGTATTTTTTTGTTAGCAAAAGAAATTCATTACATACCTGTTAGGGTCGGTCTAATAACGAGGGGTGTTGAGTTTAATCTTCAGAGTTATCATTGTATACCAAAAAAATAAATTTATTAAATAAAAAAGGTCTTTTATGCAAGTAGAAAGTGTGAACAAGTTGTCATATGATTTTTTTGTATGTCTGTAATTTCATGTGGATGACATATTGAGTCAGTTTATTAAATTTTTTTTAATTCTGTCTTTTTTAAGCAAAAATTGTTTAAAAAAAAGCTGTTTTTTGTTAAAAAAAACGTTTGTTTAAAATAATTTAAACAAAAGGATCCATTGATTCAACTAAGAGAAAGGTTGAAAATAATAAATATAAGACTTCGTTTAGTAATAAGTTTGAGACGAAGGATTTGAGTGCAACTAAGAAAATTTTGGGCATGGTAAATTTGAGAGATAGGAAAGCATACCTACTTTATGTATCTTTGGAAAAAAATACATTGAAAAGTTGTTGCAATTTTTTCAGATAAAAAAGTGAGTTGGTTAGTAATTCTTTGGTAACACACTTTAAACTTGATGCCAGTACATTACCTGGTACTAATGTAAAGAAGAGTTATAAAGGTAAAATCCTTATTCAAGTGTTGTTGGGAGCATGTTGTGTGCCACGATTTGTATTAGGCCCAAATTGCCTCATGTAGTTAGTGTCTCTATTAGTAAGTTTATGAGTAATCTTGAAAATATTTGTGCAATATTTGAAAAGTAGAAGTAATATTTACTTAAGATTTTGCATGTTCAATAAAAGGGAGAGACATCTTTGTCATATAAAAGGTATAACCTTCGGGGTCCGGGGACAAGGTCTTTAGATATTCACCATTAAAGGAAGATGTATTTGATAAATAAATGGTCACATTGAAGTGAGAAATTTCATACAACATCCTCTAGGTTATCTAAAATTTTCAAAATAATGTGATCTATGTTACATAATGAACGTCAGATGATTTAAAGAGTTGATGAATAAGTAAAAAGTAAAGGTGGTGTGATGTATTTTAATGATTGAATATATATATATAGGACTACAGGTCTAAAGGATTAGGTAATCCTTTTAGCATCTTGACATGGCTACATTTATTTATTTCTGCCATTTTAGTTTATTTCATCACGAAAACTTACTATTTAATTGTTTATAGAGATAATCAAAGTACCTTGCGAAAACCATCTAACAATTTTGCTAAGAATTCCAAAATGATAATTTTGTAAACTAATTATTATATTTTTTAGATTTAAAATTTGAGTAATTCTTTTCTAAAAGGAGACCAACTTTAACTTTTGACATTTTATGTTTTGATCAATGCAATGCATATTTTGAGAAAATAAAATTTATTTAAAGAGTAAAAGATAGATATTAAAATTTATTTTGACCAATCATAAATTTAAATTTTTGGTCATAAAAAGCCAAAGAACAATATACATTTTAAAAAAATTAAACTTAAACAAAAATATTTATAAAAAATAAAAAATATTTAAAACTATATACATATATTCTATTTAACTGATGGACTTAGATTTTTAAATAAACTAAATGTTTAGTTAGATATTCAAAAGTGATGCATGATTGCATCAAATATTTTTAGTCGATTATTGAGACCAATATCTTTTGAAGGATTTAAAGACACTAGATTAAAGGTGAATTGTCTTCTTTCAACTAAATTTTTTTTCATACACAAAAATCAGAATTTGAATCTTTGATCATTTCTTTGAGAGATTTAAACAATCACTATTTAAATCAATCACTTGTTGGTAGTTTAAAAGTGAAATGACAAACCACAAGTCTTCTTTTCTCCTCTCTCACCTCCATTAACATGGAAAGAAGAAATTAACAGATAAAGAATAATTAGAACCCATTTATAATATAAATAGAAGATTTCTAATTGATTAATAGTATAGAAAAATTACATTTCACAGCATATATCTTTTATATTAAACATGCAGCGTCACAGACTGAAATTGGTTAAATTAAAATAAGACAAATAGTCCCACTTTATAACATTAGCCAGCCAGCAAATGGCTTTCATGATGCATCGCTTTCCCTTGTGGATCTGAGTTGACTTGGGCAAGGTGCATACATCCCAGTCATAGACTCAAGTGAAATGAAACAACGAACGTATGAGAATGCTGAGAAGCTTTTACATTTCAGGCACATATATTTATCATAACACCGAAAGCTGAGTAACTTCTTTTGGTCCCGGACCACGCTAAATACATGTTATTTGCTTTTGTTATATGTGGATGAGAGCAACGTCATTTCCAACCAAACAGACCGACTCTCCAAGAATATGTGCTGTTTTCCTAAACAAAGTAGGCTTCAAATGTCAAAATGGTCCATTTTTCTGGTGAGGATATATGCAACTGCATGTGTAATAAGCAAAGCTTAATTAGAACGCAGAACAAATTAATAAAGAAAATTTTAGATATAAAAATTAAAAAGTCGTGGTGTATAGGATGTAGGTTTAGTGCTTATAGAGATGCCTAATTACCTAACCATATTATCCTTTTATTTTAGGTTGGATTTTATCTTTGCTTTTTTTATTTATTTATTGCAATATTCTATATTATTACCATAATTTGGTTTGCTAAATGAGAATCCATGCACGATTAGTGAAATATATAGCTTCGTATGTTGTATCTTGATTTCGATAATCCTAATACTCGATTTTGTTATATATCAGAATAGCAGAATCATAATATTGCTTCCGATATAGTGATGCTGATAAGGAAAAAAGAATTGGGAGTGAATAATATGAAATTCATTACAATTAAATAAATATAGCATATTGTGTAAGTATGTATAAATAATATTCTTTTTTGAAGACGAAAATTTTATATAAAGACAAATTTTAAGGAACATTCTAAATCATGGATGCTAACTAGTTTATTTTCTTCTATTAAAACATATGTTTTCTTTCTATAAAATTATTTGAATCAATACAAATGATTAAGAGACAACTCAATGGATGATAAACATATTTTTTCTTTATACTCATGATGAGATGATGTAATTCGAAACTCTTTAAGTTTAGTTAGGCCAAACAATAAATTGATGGGACTAAGAATACACAAGTTGAGTAGAATATAAAACAGATTTAGATGTGCGATAATTTTTCAGTGGCGACGATGATAGTGTAGCTGTAGGAAGTTCCCATCGAAACCTGTTGCAATTTGTAATTCAAACGAAGCTATAGTTATAATTTTTTTTTTATCACAGAATAAATTACTTTTTATATATAGCTACGATCATTCGATCCTTACATATTATTTTGACTGCAAAGGATCTCTAGATCGTTATCATAAGTATGCTAATGGTGATGACAAGCAACAAAGCTAGCTAGGGTGGCTATATAGTCCAAACTCCAACCAGTACATTCCAAATTATGATGGCTTTGGCATGTGCAATTATTCATCAGCCAAGTTGACTTCTGTTTGGCAATAGCAAGGTAAAACAAGTTGAACTGCTTAATAACCAACATCTCATTATCAAAGGGCAGCTAGCTCATTTCCAGCCAGGCCTGCTTGGGAGCACAAATAATTTTATAAACACATTTTTTTAATTTTCTTAAAATAAACTGAGAAGAAATTAAATAATTATTTGTTTGAAATAAGCTAAATCAAACATGTCATATTATGCCAAAAAAAATATATGATATTTGATGTGTTTTCTCAAGCCGTAAATCACTACAGGACCCTTTTAGGTTGAAAATTACACAATTTAGTCAATAATTGATGTTACGTTAATGAATGTTTGTATCTCTTGTTATACACCTCAAAATTGAGCGATTCCAAATTGAAAAGAAATATTTTTTTTGAACTACAAAATAAACTAAAAAATCATTAAAAAAAATGTTAAGTAAAATGTGAGATATGAATAAGAGTAAATTAATAAGAAAGTTGACAATCTAAAAAACAAAAACAAACAAAAAGAGAAAGGAAAAGAATCATAATAAAAGATTGATAAGCCTAAATTGAACGCCACAAGGAAGAACTTCCTTGATTTGTTACGATGAATTCTTTCAAGAACCCTAGAGAACAAACTCTCACATGCAATCGACTTTCATGTACAATATGATATGTTCAATTGTTGTTTAGGAGCCATTTTATATGGTAACAACCTAGACCACTAGATTTGGTAAAAGCCCAACATGGATTGACCCAACCCAATAACAAACTAAAAACTAAAATAAGAATGAAAAATAGGCTTAGACATGCTACAAGTACAACTGATCTAAAAATTTAAATACACTTTTATTTAGCTTAAGAAATGGTCTAAATAAAAATGCAGCTCTTTTTAATCCTTATGGTCTTCAATTTGAGTGTAACAAATTATTTTGGACTCCTACTTCATATTTTGGGCCTTTAACTTTGGAATCTTCCTTGATCAAATATGTCACTATTTGATTTAGAGTTTCTTTAACTTTATTGGCTATTGTCCTTGTCATTGGTCCTCCCAATCCTTTGATGCTATGGTCCTTCGATCATTTCTTCTCTTATGTCCTTATCAATATCTAATAATTTTGTTAGTTCCATATACATTAGTTTTGATAGTGAATTCATACCAAATTTTATTTTATAACACATTTATTATAGTAGTGTAGTGATAAATTAGTATAGTAAATAATGAACATAAAATTTTTTAGAGTTGGCAATGAATTGATAGTAGTACCTACAATTTCTAGCTTACCTCGAATAAAGAATATACGTTGGTCACAAACTTAGTACTTGAGAGTACTGGACTAGTGTTAGTATCACCTTAAAGGATGACACCTTTGGAGTTAAGTAGACTAAAGAAACAATTGGAGGACTTATTAGAGAAAAGGTTCATTAGGCTTGGTATGTCATTCTAGGGAGTGATACTGTGTTTAGAAAAGGAAAAGAATAATGAGAGTATGAGGTTGCGTTTAGATTATAGAAAATTGAATAAGGTTACTCGTAGGAAATAAATGTTCTTTTCCTACAATAGATGACCTCTTAAACCAACTGAATGGAGCTTTATGTTTTCTAAGATAGACTTAAGGACAAATTACCATTAGATTAGAGTTAAGAATAAAGTTATTCCTAATTAAAACAACTTTAAGGACAAGGTAGAAATATTTTTTGTATGTAATGATGTATTGGGTTTGACTAATATCATGCTCTCTTCGTGGGATATAAGAATAAGACCTTTAGGTTGTTATTAGATAAATTGGTGTTTGTAAATGACATATAAATTTACTCTAAGATTGTATGCCAAGTCAAAGTAGTGTGAATTTTGGCTTGAGATGAGTAAGTTTTTTAAGACATATTATTCCATGGAATGGTATGGTAGTTGACTATATTATAGTTAATGTAGTGTTAGCATAGGCTCAACCCAAACCAATGACTAAAATGAGAGGTTTCTTAGGATTGAAATATTATTATAGGAAATTCTTAGACATGTTTTCTAGACTAGCTTTATCTCATACTAAGTTAACTAAGGAGAGAAAATCCTTTGAGCAGGATAAGGAATATGAAGAAAATTTTCAAAAATCCTAAATGAAGATTGATTTCATCATTGGTGTTAATTGTTTGAAATCCTTTAATGAGTTTTTTGGTTTTCTATGATGTTTTTTAATAATGACATAAGATGCATTTTGATGAAAGAGTGGAAGGTAGTAGCTTATGCATCTAGGAAACATAGGCCACATGAGGTTAATTATCTTACTTATGATCTTGAGTTATTAGTCGTTATGGGTTTTGGTCTTAAGATTTAGATTTTGAGGCATTGCTTGTATGGGGAAAATTGAAGTTTTTAGTGATTAGAAGAGCCTTTGGTACTTGTTTGACCAAAATGAATTAAATATGAGGTAGATGGGATGGATAAAGTTCCTTAAGAAGTCTAACCTTAAGTTGAAGTACCACCTAGAAAAAACCAATGTAGTGGTTAATTCATTAAGTAGAAAGTCACTGCATATTGCTTATATGATGGTGCAAGAGGTGAGTCTGTTAAAGGTGTTTAGAGGCATGCATTTGGATTTGTTCTTGATGCCTTGAGCTTAAAGTTGCACACATAGAAACCTTAAGGAGCTAATAAGAAGGGTGAGCTTTTAAACCAACCTTTGTAACCAAAAGGGTTATACTTTATCCATTAATTACCTAACATTGTTTAGGAATAGGATTATTGTTCCAAATAAGGGTACTCTAAGGAAGGAAATCTTAGAGAAAGTTCATGAGGGTAGTTCAACATACACTAAGGATAACTAAGATGTACCAAGGTTTAAAGATAATGTATTAGTCGCTATGAATGGAAAGACAATGTAGCTAGCTTATGTCCAAGTGTGTAGAGTATAGCAAAAAGATAAGATAAAGCAATAGATGCCTTTAGGATTATTATAACCCTTTGAAATTTCAAAGTGGGAATGACATATGATTTCTATGAATTTTGAGATTGGTTTGCTTAGAACTCATTTAGGTTTATATGTCATTTGGGCAATAGTTGACAAATTGACCAAATCAGGCCATTTACTAGCTATTAAGGCGACCTATATTGGATAAATTAGCTAACCTTTACATTAAGGAGATAGTAAAATTACACAATATATCTACCCCCTTAGTGTCAAATAAAGAAATTTATTTTATCTCTATACTTTGGTGGACATTATAATAGGGTTTTGATTCTAAGTTTAGTATAACTTACCATCCCAAAATAGACAGTTTGTTAGAGAAGGTCACTCATTTCCAAGAATGTGTTCTAGATGAAGGTATAAGTTTAGACAAGTTTTTACCTTTTATAGAGTTTGTATATGACAATAGTTATCACATTAACATGGAAGGAAATGTAGATTCCATATAGCATTAGTTAGGATTAATTGTTATTTAAATAATTCAAATTTAAATTATGTATATAAAAATAATATATATGGGCCCATGTAAAGTATATGTTGAAACTTGAGACTTTTTTTATATACAAGTAATATTTTTATTTTTAAATTGGTGGATATAATTTGGTATAATAAAAAATCAATTTACAAGAAATCTTGGGGCACCTTTCTTGGGCAACTTCATTTTGAAAGAAAATGGATAGATTACAAATTTTTCTTTCATCTTTTGAATTCTTAAGGAGTATTAACTTATCTTACCCAACATTCACAATTAGAAAATCTATGTCTTACTCTAAAGAGAGAAATTGTAATACCTTCATTTTTAGATAAGTTAACTTTTTAAAGATAAATGGTAATACTTTCATTTTTAGATAATTACAATTTTTTTTGTATTTATTTCTAAAATATAGATGAAAATTTCAAAATTCTAATTCTCATCATTACATTTGTATTATTGTTAACTAGTTAAATTAGTTTTTTAATAATTATTCCAAGATGAAACTCAAAAAATAATAAAATGATCATTATGTCCCTAGAAACAATAAAAATAATAATAGATAGATAGAAGTGTTTAAAAATTAGTTTTGAGTTAGAAATATGTTTAGAGTAATTAAAAATAATTTAAAGAAAATTTTGAAAACTAATAGAAAAAATGGTTTAAAATGATGAAATATCCCTTTGGCAAATGGCTAATTAGAAACTTTTTAGGATAAAAATATTTTAAAATTTTTAATTAGTCTATTTAATTAAAAATAACTTGTTTGAAGTAAAAACATTTCCAACCCACAAAAACGAAACAGTCCCTTCGCAACCAGTCATCCATAATATCAAATAAATCATTTTCACCTTTGGTAAATTTACCAAGAGCTATAGTCATAGCGAGCCTCCTATTCAACTACTTCAACCATTTCCCAACACCTCATAGCATTTTCAGGGATAGGACGAACCCTCAAGGCTTTTATTATTTATCTATATAGAGAGAGAGATAATTTTCTCGTAGACTTTTCTTGCTTTTCTAATTGGTTTCGAATAAAAAATCATTTAAAGTTTAGACAATAGCAAATAATTTGCATATAATGGATTTGTTAAATGGTTAATTAACTTTTTTACATAAAATAACCATTAAAAATTACATAAAACTCTAAATTTTAAATTCTTTTGAAGAAACTCATTTTCATGGGGCTTGGATGTGGAATCCTCATACATGCACAAATCCATTTCAAAGTCCTAAAATAAATTTTACATAATTAAATAATTTTCCACCAATAATAAAAGAATACTTGTTTTAAAAAAATATTATCCTGATTCCCATACCACTAGAGTAAGTTGTCATGATCTAGAACCCTCTAAAAAAATCTTTTAATTTTCACTTAAAATTGAATAAAATATTACAATAGAAAGTATTATAAAAGTCTAACAAATTTGACTAAGTATCACACTTTTTCTTCATCTTCTTTATCTCTCAACTAGCTAAATCATAGCCATAACTTCTCATTCTCTTTAATTTTTTTTCTCGTTTCTATCCATTTAGACACTTAAATAAAGATATTAAGAGATTAAATAATGCTTCTTTGGTGGTTCTAGCTTCAATTATAACACCTTCAAACCTCTACCAACTTGTGTCTACTCAAAGGTATAAGAGGAGTGAGGAATAACCATTAATAAGTAGGTTTGGGTGGAATTTTCCCTTAAATCTCTACTTACTTTAGTTAATTATCATGTTTTAAGTCTTGTTCTAATATAATGTTTTGATTAATGGTTGTGATTGTTTTAAATTTATCTTAGTTAATTTTCATTTTGTTGATAATGTTTCTTGGTTGATATTGATTATTGATGATGACATTATCATGCTTATTATGGATAACATGACCAATTTATGTATAAAAAGCTCTCAGTCATAAGAATAAAATGTGAGAAGAAGATTTTCCTTATCTCAAATTAAAAATGGACTTCAACCCAACTAGCTTATTTAGAAGAAGAAGAAAAAAAAAACCTATGTTTCTTAAATTGGTGTATGTAAAACTAGTAAATAAAAAAAAATTTGGCTCATAAGTAGATTTTTGGCTTTCAACCCTATTAGCTTAATAGGTTAAAAAAAAAAGAAAAAAAATATAATTAGTTAAGGATTGTTGCTTCCTCCACCCGATAGAAAACTTAAAACACTCAAAATGGACAAAATTGTCCTTTTTAAGTCAAATTCCAAAATGTATTTCGGAATATATATTTTGTAATATACTTTTAAGTCAATAAAATGAAACACCTTATATTAATGTATTTCAAAATAATTTTTTAAGGTACTGAAAACTAAAATAATCAATATAAAACAATAAAAAAAATCATTTTCAAAATACCAAATCCATATTATAAAAACAAATAACTTTATTTAGTGATAGTGGATGACTAGCTATATTATTGTTACCTTTGATTCATCTCTTCAATTCGTTGAACATGAATATGTCAACCAATGTCATATTTTGGAAAAAAAAAATTTGGTGCTCAACTATCACAATATGTAAATTTAACTAGTTTATTATCATTAGTAAATTTAAACTACATAAATATAAATAAACTCACCTTTTGGTGGTCTAATATAAAGACCCATCTATTTGTTGTGATATCACCAATATCTCCAAGCAACAAATTCAAGAGCCATCTTTAGCTTTCCTTTGTTTTTGTTTTCACAACTACAAAAACAAGATGAAAATACTGATCATTCTCATCTCTCTACACAATAATCAAGACTTAGCTTTATAATTTTTCTTTAGATGATAGCCATCAACCTTTTTAAATGGTCTATAACCAGCCACAAACATCTTTTTACAACCACCCAAACATATGTAAAACAATCCAAATATTGGTTGAAGTTCAGGTTAAGATATCAATAAATGCATATTGCACGTGTTCCCTAGGTTGCTTCTCGTTAACTCAAGATTATATCTCCAAAATAATGTATATTGTTTGTTGGCATCTCCTTTTGTAGCCTCAATTGCTAATTTTCTAACCTTGTATATTCAATCTCAAGTAATACTGGTAGAGAAATTCCTTCATATGTCATCAATGATTTCAAGCACTGTTATCTTATTAGATGTTCTGAATTTATCCTTCACAACTTTAGCAAACTACTTTGATCCCACATTTTATTATTAAAGACCCTTCCATAATTATGTTCATCATGTAAAGTGTGCATCCTGAATGTTGCCTTCCTAGTAACCTTGCTACACAATACAAGGAATTAACACCCCTTTTTACTTACATAAAACCCTCACTCTTAATGTAATTTGATATTGAGTGCTCTAAAATATATATTTTTTAAATCCTTAAGTGTTGAGAATTTCATCCCAAGTTTGAACTAGAATTTCCTACATATGTTTTCCTTCTTGAAGATGACAGTCTTTTGCTTTTGGTATTCATCTTCACTACCATCACTTTGACCATTATCACTCATAAACTCTTCCCTTTAGCAACCCTCCTTGATTTGGTGCACCTCAATATATTCAGGTGGTATATGTTGAAAATTAACTTCAAATGATGCATCACTAAATGTCACATGACTGCCAAAGTTAATTTCATTAACATCCTTTTCAATGTTTGGTTTGTTGCATCCTACAAATTCAACAAACTTGCTTAGGTTCATTGTCACCATCATTTGCACTTGCCAACAACATTAGTCACATGTTCACAATCGTTAGTAGTTTGCACACCTTCAATGTCACTAACATTAGTCCCAAGATCATAGACAACAATAGTTTGCAGACCTTCACTATCACCAACATTTGTCACATGATCACAACTGCCAATTCCTTCTTCCATAAGGTCATCAACATATTGAACATAAGTGACAAGTTTTAAAATATCAATAACTCCCTCTTTATTATTAAAACCAAATTTCTTAGGATTTTCCACATCATCATAGTTCTTTGCATATTCATTAATAAACTTTTTATCATTAGCTAATTATTCAACAAATATAATAACTTATTCATCGCCAACCAAATTATCATTTACCAAAACTTGCTCATACACTAAATTTGTATTAATTGGTGTATAATCTCCTTAACATTGTTGATTTATTCCATAACTTATACTTTCAATATTTTTAGGATTGGAAGGACTACATTTAACATATATTCCTACTTCACATTTGTTGTTCAAAACATAATTTCCCACTTTCATAGCATCCTTGTCATCCATTAAGGGTTTAAATTTGCATTCCTACTTGCTACCTTCTAGTTTCCATAATAATTTTACTAGTCCATCTTACACTCGCTCCTTTAGCAAAGCCTTTGCATCAAAAAATGGTCATATATCAATATTCAGCTTAGGATTGTGTGCACTTTGCCATCAACATAGTGCACATGACTTAAAATGAAATTTACCTATATGATGAAACATCACAAAGAATATACCTTCAGAAAATGTTATATTAGACCTTTAGAGAATGTCATATTGAACCCTTAACCAAACATCAATTCAACATGTTAACTATACAAACCCCAAATTACTAATGAGAAAACAAAAAGTAACATTTGAACTAACATATCCTAATTTACTAACCAACTTCAAATTTCCAAACCAAAATAACAACATTTTTACAACTGAAAATCAATGAAACACCAAAAAGGAAACATTAAACAAAAAATAACGGGACAATTGAAACCCTAAATTCCAAACGAAATCCAAAATTAACCTGCAAAGAAAAAAAACCCTAAAATTAGAAACAATTCAAAACCTAATTTGAAATTAATTAAACTTTAATTTGGAAGTTAATTAACCTTAATCCAAAATTAGAAATTAAACCAACCATATGTTTTTTATACCTTTATTAATGTTGTTGGAATGTGTTAAACCTTAAACTACCAACCACATATCATCATACAACAAAATAGAATACAAAGCATGCTTCCACCCTAATTTCGTTTACACAAGCTAGGTAAACATCATTGAGACAAACCCTAAACATCATTCCCTTCTACAAACATTGTTCCATTTCCTTCGACAGAGTCCTCTACAAGTAGTGTCAATAAAACTTTAGAAAAATTGGGAAAAATGAGGGTCAATGTTAGTCAGTGCCTCTCACAATCACCCACAATAAAAACCTACCTCATCCAATCCTCACCTTTTACAAGTTTTCCATCAATAAAAAAATAATTGAATTTTCACAGCACTTAAACAAACCCACATGGTTAATGCTTATATGGATTCCATCAGCCACACAAGCATCTTAGTTATTATCATTTGATATGATGGACCAATATCAAAATTCTAAATAATTTAAAGACTAAAAAGAGTAAATTTCAATTTGAGAGACCTAAATCAAATTTAATTCAATTTAAGATACTAAAAATATATTTAAGTATTTCTTTAAATTATACTTTTCCATTTCAGTATTTACCTTTTAAGTCTTTAATTTTCTAGCACTTTATATTTTTAAAGTTTCTTTAATTTTTCTAGCCATTTACATTTGTTGCAACCTATTTTCTTTGCCCATTTATGTTTCTAGCCATTTACATTTTTGTAATAAATTTTTTTAGCACTTTATCATTCTAACATATTGATTTGCAACATTTTTTTATTTAAAAAATCTTTAATCACTTTCATTTACATTCAACGCAAATTGTTTGCTTTCAATTTACTTTTTCAACCATTTCAATTAATTATAACAAGTCTTTTTGCAATTTACTTGATTTATTTCTTTTCAATTCTTGTCTCTTTTGTTTACAATTTGTTTTTATGATTGATTTTTGACATTCATAAAATTTAACCATAAACTTAGGATTAAAATAGGGATTAGAATAGGTCAAATCTTCGATATAATTCTATGACATGATTTTTTTAAAGTTTGATTTAACTTAACTTGTTTAAAAAGAAAAACTAGGATGAACTTTTTAAAAAAATTATTTAGTTAAATAAATTAGGTTTGAATTTATAAAAAAGTCTATTAAGTTTAATAGACCAGCATGTTTATTAATTTAAATATAATAGAAATTTAATAGACATATTATATTTTTATATTTAATATTTTAATAAGTTAATAATCTCATATCATAAATAAAATAAATATTTTACATATAAAATATTATTATTGAAATAGTTTTTTTTTAATTTATCTTACAATTCATAGATTTATTATAATAACATCTAAATTAAATAAAAAATAAGAATTTTTATTATTATTTTTATAAAATAAGTCTTTAAATAAACTAATAAATTAGACTATACTTTTAAAAAGGTTAAACTAGATTTAAAAAAATCTTTAATAAATTAATAAATAACATCAAACCGTAGTTTTTTATATCATGTCAAATATATATACACAAAATTTTCTCTTACTTAATTTATTTCCACCCTTAGATTAAAGGAGTCACAAAAGATTTAAAAGACACGATGAAAAGTAAATATCTCCTAACTCAAACATCTAAACGATGAAATTATGTTTGTTTTAAAAATAGCAAAAACTCTTTGTCAACATTTGTTCTGAACAATACTAGTTTTTCTGAAATGGGTGATTCTTCGTATAAATTTTTCTTACATATGACATGGATTTCGGATTAATCTTCCAGGAAAATTCTCATGTTTCTAAAGGTTTCTTCAAATCCTTCGGTTTATTAGTCGGTGTCAACATGAGTTTCCATTGTTCTCATGTCAGGTGGCCAGTCTTCCTTTTTGTTTACTCTTTTATTTATTTAATTTTATTGAACTGTCACTAGTTTTTGTAAAATAATGTTTTGTGGATTGAATCATGCATGACATGGTAAACACTAGGTAAAATATCGTGCTGCTCACATTCTTAAAAAACAAAGTAAGTAAAAAAATTAAAAATAACAGACCTACGGCATTGATTGTATGGATTTCCCATTCTTAAGTAACTGTGGTACCTATCATAAAGAGACCCACAAATAATTATGCAATCATACGTTCAATGTATTGTGATTTCGTTTTACAAATAAAATTGTCTTTATTTTATTTGCAACTTTTCTCTTAATTTCTTCTATAAAATTATTTTAAATAAATAAATAAATAAAAATCATGCAACGAGCTCTGATGTGACTGTTGTATGATTTTCCATCTCCGAATATTTGTATGCGTCGTAACAAGGATATTCGTATAGTTATGCTATCATAGGTCATATTCAATGTATTTATAAATAAAATTATTTAAAATTAGTTTCTTAACTTTTAATTTATTTAAAAAAATAAATAAAATTTTGAATGTCACACAATGAAATGCAACGTTGATTGTATAACTTACTGTCCTCAAATGTTGTACATACAATAAAAATCCACATGACTGTTATTTTTGGCCTTGTGTAACGAGAATTACTTTTAAAAACAAAATGATGACTTTCGTTAATGAAACAAAATTTTGATGCAAACCAAAAAGTCTTCCTAAAATCTTTGATGAACACCAAAAATTGTATTTTGTAACATAATAAAAGTACTATTAGTCTTCCTAACATCTGCTTGGAGTCATGTTGCATGCCAACTTTATTTTAATAGACTTATAATTTTCAAACAAACTAATTAATAGATAATGGGCCCAATTGGGAACCAAAAAATTATAGCGTTATGATCTTCTGGAAATATTAAAAAATGCTAATGCAATATGTGGGAATGGTTTGGAGCACAGATTTTATAAGCACCTCTCTACCAGCCATAGATAATGCCCTTCCTCTCCAAGAATTAATATTTTGCCACACCCTATCTTTAATAAACTTAAAAATAACTTTCTTACTCTTTCCTACACAAGAAGGGAAGCCCAAATACTTACCTCCACCTATACCCATCCCAAATTCCCTATCACCATAGTCTTAAAAGCATAATCAACATTCTTGCTGAAAGTCACTTCTGACTGTTGCAAATTGATCATTTGACCTAATGCTCTAGCATAGACATCAAGAATACTTCTGACTATGATAGCTTCTTTCTCCTGAGCTCTGAAAAAGAGGAAACTATCATATGCAAATAACAAATGATAGACAATTTGGTGCTCCTCTACCAATAGTAATCCCATGTAAATTTCCTCTTCTCTCAACATATTTAATCAGACAGAACAATCCATCAGCACATAAAATATAAAGACATGGGGATAAGGAATCACCTTGTCTAAGACTCTAAGGAATAACAGGTCCAATCATATCATCATTGACATTTATATAGAATTTTACAAAAGATACACACATCATGATCCAATTGACAAAATTCATATGGAAACCAAGCTTAAGCATCATAGCACGAAGGTATCCCCAATTAATTCTATCATATGCTTTCTGAATATCAATATTTAAAGCCACATCCCCCTTCCGCCGCTTCTCTTACACTTCAAATAATGCATAACCTCAAAAGCTACCAAGGCATTATCAATAAGAGATTTACTAGGCACAAAAGCAAATTGTTCCACAGACACATTGCAAAGAGACATTCATACCTCTGGATGATCAACTATGCCAAAATCTTTGGTAAAAAGCAGGATTTAATCCATCTGGCCAGGAGCCTTGTCAGGTTGCATCAGGAAAACTGCTTCCTTGAATTCCTCATGAATAAAAGGCCGAATAAGCAACAAATTATCATCGTGAGAAATTCTGCTTTCCACTTTGTCAACAACAGGGTCATATACACCCTCCCTACCACCAAAAAGACATGCAAAATAACTAAACGTTAGACTACAAATTTCTTCATGGTAAGTAATGCCTTCTCTCTATTAAATTCCTCCACCAAATCTTCCTCCACAGCTCCCCTCAACTCCTCAAGCTTTTGCTTGCACTGATTTATATCAGAGCGAAATCTACAACGAATCCTCCTCTCCCAAGCTTCAAGATCCTCCTGACACCTAACAATTTTTTTAACAAAATGATCATCATTATAACGAGTCCAACACCCTATGACAACCTCCTCCACACCTTCCTCCACCAACCAGGAATTCTCGAACTTAAATCTTCTCCTCGCATCTTTTTGACTTATGCTACCTATGGTGAGAACAATAGGACTATGATCAGAAATAGGAGCTAGAACATTACGCAACTCCACATTAGATAAAAGCTCCAACCACTCGGCATTCACCATAGCACGATCAATTCTTTCCTCAATTGCATTTGGGGTACCTTTACTCTTTGACCAAGTGAAAGGATAGTCCACAATTGGAATATCAATCAAATTACAATCTATCACAGCTTCTCTAAAGCCTCTAATCAGCCAAGGTGGATGATCTAGACGACCACATTTATCGTCAGGAGATAACATATCATTAAAGTCACCAATCATACACCAAGGTAAAGAAGATAAAGATGAGAGATTTCTCAACATATTCCAAAAATCTTTCCACCTATGACGCTCAGGAAATCATACAAACCAGTCAACCACCAAGTTTTATTATCATCATTAATTTTTACATTGATAAAATTCAAGCAATAACTAATAATTTGACAAGAAATATTATTCTTCCATAACACAGCTACTCCACCACTTCTCCCTTCTCTATCACCAGCAAAGTAATTGTCAAAGCCAATTTCTTCTTCATCTCTTCAATTTTATTTGCATGCACAAGAATTTCAAATAGAAAAATAACATCCGGTTTGTAACTCCGAATGAGGTCCTTGATAGCTGAAACTGCACGCCAATAAATGCATAGGGTCATGTTGTTTTGCATCAACAGATTGCGATTGCTTCTGAGCAGTAAGATTTCCGTCACCAATTTGTAGTTGTTTATCTTCTAGCACCTCAGTCCTACGCCTTTTCCTTTCAAGAGGATAGTCATTGAATTCCATATGCACCCTTGTGTGTCCCTTATGTTCATCTAACATAAAATTGTTATCCTCAAACCCATAAATAATGGAATTGCTTCCCCCACCAGCCTCGGGATTTAATGCGCCCTTGTCCTTATCATTTGCAACGCTACCCCCTTTAATTTCGCGTTAATCAGATGCTATCATTGGTTTTATGATTTTGAACATCCCTTCCCTTACTAGCAGCAACGTTATCAGCATTACTGCCTTCATAATTATTATTAACTGTCTCCATGAATTCCTCCTCCTTCATTATTGCGGTTGTGACCTCTTGTTCTCAGCTCTAATCGCAGTGCTCCACTACCTGACTCCACCATCAGCATCTCTTTCAAAGTGCTTCAGACAAAACTTATCAGAATGTTCCAAGTTTTTCATACTTGAAATTAACCAACTTCCAATCACCACCAGGTTTTTTCACCTTTTTAGAAATTTTCAAACATTTATACTCAGGCAGGCGCATGTAAGAGCTCCAGAATCGGGATCATACTCCATAAAATTCCGAATGAAAATAGCCAGGTGCTTCCCCACCATCTCATTCATAAAAGGTGTACCCTAAACGACAATGGAATAATGCAATCTGACTTGGAACGTCGTCTGGCTTCACTTTCCCCAGACGACCATGGAACTCCTTCAAGCACATTCTTGATGTCCAGCTTATGACAAAACTAGAAAAGGAACCTTCCTCCTTTATTGTCACTCCCTTCAAAGGCATCCATATGTAATTTATAATTATTAAAAATAAAATATATAAAAATAAGAGATAACATATAAACTTAAGAATTTTTTCTTATCGTTATATATAATTTATAATTATTAAAGAAAGTTATTAAATATCATTAGAATATATATATTTTTTTAATAAATATATATAATTATATAAATTATAATATTTAATTATGTCTTATTATGATAATCAATGTAATTATTAACAATTAATTACACTAATTATATATCAATATTTTTCTCCCAATAATGCTTCAAAGACAAATTTTCAATTAATTGTGGTAATTTTGAGATATATATTGTTAAAAAAAATATGAGATATATATTCAAAATATAAGTTCAATTAATTAAGGTAGAAGGTAGGAGTAAGATTAATAGTTTCAAAAAGGACATCATGTTAACAATATTTTCTGGTAATTCAAATGTATGGAATATTTATTAATTACAAATTTGTTTTTTAGTAGCTTTATTTATTTATACATTTAATATATTAATACTTGGTAATTAAATAGATAACATCAAATTCTTATCCAAAAATAAATTAAGTTAACAATATATGATGGTACTAATTTTTTTACAATTTAAAAATAAAAGACATAAAAAAATAAGGGGTGAGATAATTAACCGTATTATTATACATAATTTATTTTTATTAAATATCATTGATTTTTTTATTTTTTATTAATAAACTACATAATTATATTAATCATGATATTTGTAACTGATATGGTAATTAATATAATTATTAATTAAACATAATTAAGATAATTATCTTAATTTATATATAAATATTTTTTTACTAAAATATATGTGAGACAACACTTCAATTGATTAAGATAATTTTGAGATATATCAATTATTAATTATATATTATTAAAGAAAGTTTTGTCACATAAAAATATTATATTAATTCATTTTTTGTCAAGATATATTTTAATATATTTTAATTCAATTAATTGATCTTATTAATATATTTTAATTCAATTTTATATCATATTTAAATTATCAAATCTTACAAATTTTATGCTAATTTTATTAATTGAGACTATTAATTAAAATTTAGTCATATTACTAATTTTAATATATATTCTAATTTTATTTGATATCATATCTAAATTAAATTTTTTTACAAGATTTATGTTGATTTTATTAATTTACATTATTAATATAATTTTTTTATTTAATTTAATTATATCATATTCTAGTTAAGAAGTCTTGTAAGATTTATACTAATTTTATAACATAAATATAGTGATTTAAACAGTATATATAGGAGTAATTAAGTTTTTTTTTTGTTAAACATGTAATATATATTAGCATATGGAGAAAAAAATAAGATTGATTTTCTTCTTTTCTTCTTCTCACTATTTAAATGATCAATTTTCATTCAACTATATGACAAAGTGTTCAAATTTTTTAAATAAAGTTTTTTGATGATCTTACTTTTGATAAGAAGTTAATTAACATGAAAAATTAATAAGTTTTTTCACTAATTTCATTTCAATATTTAACATCAAATATTGTTTTTATTTTTTGGTTTCATTTTTTCAACTAGATATTTTATATTAGAATTTTTTTTGCCTCTATATAAGAATATATCATCATCAAAGAAATTTTATATAACTATTGAATTTAAGAAGGATAATAGTTTTCTACTTAAATTTCAAGTTGTAATATAAATATTATTAATGTATATGGAGTTGGTAGATTTTTTTTTTTTCTATTTGAACATTTATGTAAGGAAATCTTACATTTATTAAAAATAAATTTCAGTCTAATAAAATTTAATATTTTTTAATTAATTATACAACAATAGAGTAAGCAAAAACATACTAATTTTAAAATTTTTGTTAAATGTTTTAGCTTAAATTTATCTTAAATACAAGTATTCTAATAACTTTATTTATTTTTCAGTTATAAAATTTCTTAAAAAAAGTTAAAATATTAATTTTTTAAATGTATAATGATATTAACATTATTAACAACATATTTAATTTTTATATTAATTAAATATTTTTATAAACCTATTTTCTAAATAAAATACATAATTATATAAATTAAGATAATCACAAACAGTGTATACTTTGATTTATGCTAACATAATGCGGACAATTTTTTCTTTTTAATTAATAAAATAAAATAATTATTTAAATGAATTAATTAAGTTTAATATATATTTTAATTTTTTATCGATTAAAATAATTACAGTAAATATATATATTATTTTGATTCTCATTAATAGGAAATACTAACATATATTTTGGTTTAAAAATTATACTAGATTGAAATTCAAATTATTTCAAATTTAGATAAATAACATTAAAAAAATTTCCATGTAAAATGATTTTATATGTTATTAATTTTCTCATTAATTTAAATTTCAACATTCAATAATCATCACATTAAATTTAAAATTTATAAAAAATATATTAGTATAATACTAATGTATTTAAATTTTATTTTTAATTTTACAAATGTATACGTCAATGTATATATTTTTAATTATTTATAAAATTATATATCAATTGTACATAACTAAAATAATTATATAAACTAGTGTATTTAGTAAGTATTTTTATAAACATATTAGATAATTTTACTTTACATAAATATTTTAAAAAAAGATTGTTTTATAAACATACTATTTTCATATAACCTACATGTATACAAACTTTTAATATATTTTAATAATAATAATATTTTATATTATATTTTGTTATTATTGATTTATCCTTTATTTTTTTCAGCATAAACGATAGTATATAACAAAAAATTTATAATATTTAAATTATAATATCCATTATAAATGATGTGAGATTGAGATTTGTATAGTTACATAATATATATATATATTAGAATTATTCATAAATTGTATATAATCGATTTAGAAGAGAAATGTCATTTAATTTAATTACTTTATTTTCATAATTTGTTATCTAATTGATTTGGTTTAAAATTTATTTTTGATTAAATTCAATCAATTTAAAGCAATTTGGATATAATAAATTTAATTTTATTCTTTTTATTCTTCTTTTGGAGAAAACAATGCATAAATAGTCAGATATATAATAAATATATAATGATATTATAATTCTTTAAATATAGAATATGAAAAATACAAATTGAAGCAAATATATTTACTATTTAGAATATCATGTATACATATAATTTTGTTTTTTAAAAAATTATATTAATATATATTTTTCTAACTTTGTTGTCAAATAAAAATTAGAACAAAAATTAGATTTCATATTTACTATCTAGAATATCATGTACACATCATTTTATCTTTTTAGACAATTGTATTAGCATGTAAATACTTATGTATGCATAAAATAAATAAAACCTAAATTATATTTTATCTTCTAATTTTATGGATTATAAATTAAGAATTAATAATTTTGTATTTTGTAAATTTAATTTTGTTAATTAAATTGTGATTGTTTTTAAATAAATTTAGATGTGCATTCTCTTTAATTATTACTTATATTTATATTTAATTCCTTATTTAAAGTGTAACATTTTATTTCTCTAGTTAATAAAAATATTATTATTTCATAAATAAATAAAGTTGTTAGCTTAAGAATAGGAAATTATTTATTATTTAGCAAAGTAATAGATGATAAAAATAAATTAAATTAAATATAGAATTAATAAAAAAACTTAACAAGTAAATAAAATAAATAAAATGTTTGAAAAGATATAAAATTAAGAATTTAAAAACCAAG
>JAMLFT010002774.1:0-24107 GCA_026544285.1 Pachyrhizus erosus | reverse complement strand
CGCGGGGGGGGGGAGGAGGGGGGGAGGGAGGGGGAGGGGGGGGGGGGGGGGGGCGGGGAGGGGGGGGGGGGGGGGTGGGGGGGGGGGGGGGAGATGATGATGATTGTGCATGGTATATTAATTATTTTTGGCAAAAGATATTGGGGTTGTGGATTGAAGTGATTATAATGGGAAATAATGCTAATGCGTGTAGAGTGACAAGGAAAACAAAGGGCATGCAGGAATTGCATCCAATAAGTGGGAGTTGAGTAAGACAAGTCAGTGACTGTGTTTCAGATTATTATTGATCATGATCAGGAAGAGGGACCACCAGCACCAAAATTGAAGGGCCAAGAGACCCTAAAACAGGTAAAGCAAAAATTGACTGATGAATATGGGGTGAGGGAGTGAGTGGTGACAGTAGTACTTGTTATGTGAATGAATGAACCAATGACTCTGAGCCAGGCACGACGTGTTAATTCCCTCCCATGTATGTATGTATATATGCTAGCATTATTATGTTATGTATATATCCAACCAAGTGGGGATCTAGTTAATAGATAATTGAATTTTTTAAGTATATTATTATAAATTTTATTCCTGGTTAATACGTAAAAGATTTTGTTAAAAGAGATCAAATTTATTTTAATAATTTTTATACTTTGAAAAAAGTTAATATTCGACTATCAATTGAGATTATTTTAGTAAAAATAAAATAAAAAATTTATGTATATATCCAAGAAAAAGAAAAGAAAAAGAAGGAATTAAGGAAAATGGGGAAACAGTGAGTGAGTGTGCACAAGAGAATGAATGCACCAAAAAGACGAAGAAAGGATGAAGATGAAAATGGAGATCCTCTGTCACTGTCATTAGTGTCCCCTTGCCTGTCCCCAACATCATTACAAGTCCACATCACCCGGACATTCAACAAACGACGACAATCCTTCCCTTCCATCAATTTCAATTAATAATATCTCCTTCCTCTGGGTCCCACCTCATCATACACACATACCAAATCCTTGTTTTTCATTTCAATATTTAATTATTCTGTTCTCTTTTTTTTTTACAAAAACATAAAATTGGGTAGATGGAAAATGGAATGATTAAAATTTACAAAAATAAAAAACATGGGGACGCCAATGGACGAGGTTTTGTGTTTGGGTTTGGGGGCTGAGAAGATCGCAGAGGTTTTAGTTTTTTTGGTGTTCGGGCGATGAATTGGATTTGTTTTTTTTTTTTTGGGGGGGGTGGAGTGGATTATGGAGAGGGAGTGGTGGATGTGTGGGGACCGTTGGTGAGGTGGGGTCCACTAATAGTTGCATCCACGCGAGAGTGGGACCCACGAGAGAGGGGTGTGTTGTGTTTCTTTTTGTTATTGTGTTTTTTGGTTCGTATGAAACCGTTGCAGAACAGAATTGGGTAGGGAAGCGAAGGCACTCGAATTTTCTTAATGCTTTCTCTGCGTGCAAGCCAACCTCATCCATCATCTTGTACGGCAAAACCCATCATTACAACATTACCCTCACTCTCTCTCTCTTGGGATTGCTTGTGGGGGTGCTTTATATATAACTAGTCCTACGCCTGTGCTTTCTATTATCTCACTTTGCATGACTTCCTAAACTCTCTCGATACTTATCTCTTCTCCACTTTGCTCTCTCTCTCTCTTTCCCTTTCTTTCCCCTTCCCTCAAGTACTATCATACAGACACAAAGGCACAGGCTACTACACTTACCCACATACACAAAAGCGAAAGCTATTACTTCCTTTTAAGTTCTTAAACTCATCACTTAACTCAGGAGTGTATATTTTCGTTGTATGGATGGATCCTTCCAGTGGACAACACCAGGTGAATATTGCATATATCATATCATGCATGCGTGCTGTTGTGTTTTATCAACGTGCTTTAATTATGTCTTTTCTTTTGTCTTTCATGGTTTTTTTTTTTTTTTGCTTAGTTTTGGTTTTAATTCTTCCTTAAGATGAATTTGGATGAGTGAACAAGGAAACGATCTTAATTCACACAGAATAATTGATTATATATTATTTAACATTTATATAGGAAACTTCTGCCCATCCCTCGTTATTCTAAACCATATACTATACTCTTCGTGGTGTTTTCTATGAAACTGATACTTACAATAGTCGGGGTATGTAATTGATATGTCTCTCAAGCTGGAAATTAGTAAAGGCACCTTTGAGTGTCAATAAAGTACAAAAATTGAAAATTTAATTATATTGTAATACTTTATATATGTATTGTAATTTATTAATTCTTAAAATTGACCCCTTGTTTCTGAGTGTGTATATGTATGTAAGCATAGACTCAAATTCGCTTGAGGATTAATTGGTTAATTCTTGGGTTTCATTTCACATGTGATCAATTAATTAATTTATATGTTGTGTTTTGTTTGTTGCAGCAAATGTCTAGCCAGTCATTGGAGAACATGTTGGCATGCTCAAAAGCACAGCAGGAGAGGAAGCCAAGGCCTCAGCCAGAACAAGCTCTAAAGTGCCCCAGATGTGACTCCACCAACACCAAATTTTGTTACTACAACAATTACAGCCTTTCCCAGCCAAGGTATTTCTGCAAGTCATGCAGGAGATATTGGACCAAAGGAGGGACACTGAGGAATGTTCCTGTGGGAGGAGGGTGCAGGAAGAACAAGAGGTCATCATCATCTTCAACATCAAAGAGAATTCAAGATCAAGCATTCACACCCAATCCAAACCCACTCACTGGCCTCCCTTCATTGTCTTATGACTCCAGTGACCTCACCCTTGCATTGGCAAGGCTGCAAAAGCAGTCATGTGGGCAATTGGGTTATGATGAGCATGATCTTTCAATGATGGGGAACCCCACAAGCACCCCATGTGATATCCTTGGCAACCCTGGCATGAACCACTCAACCACAAACCCAGGATTCTTGGATGCCCTTAGAAGTGGGTTCCTTGGAACCCAAAGTAATCTGCAGAATCTGTACTATGGATATGGGAATGGGGACATGGGAGAGGTGGACAATGGCAATGCTTGTGGTGGGGTTGGGGTTAGTGGAGAGATGATGCTGCCTTATGATCAAGAAATGAGTGTTGCCACCACCCAAGCAGTGACAGTCACTACCATGAAACAAGAATTTTGCAATGGAAGGGAGCAAGGTGAGAGTAGGGTGTTGTGGGGTTTTCCATGGCAGCTCAACGGAGACACAAACATGGGTGAACTTGACTCAGGAAGAGCTAGTTGGAATGGTATCAATTCATCATGGCATGGACTTCTCAATAGTCCCCTAATGTAGACACAAGGCACTGATAATTATTTCCTCTCATGTTTTATTAAAATATCAGTCTAATTAGGACTTTCAATCCTTTTGAGTGCTGGGTTAATTATAGGGGTTTGATTGATTCCCTTGAATCATCTCTTTTTTTTCTTTCTTGTTTGTTTTTTATTTCTCTTTTTTGCCCCTTAAATTGTCAAATTTTTTGTACTACTATCTTTTAATTGGTGAATAGACTAATGAAATTTCAGAGGTTGTTTGCTAACCAAGTCAATGAAGTTGGAGAGAAGTAGATATCGAGCACCATTTCCTTATTTGACAGATGAGAGAGAGACAGAGAGAATGAGAGTGATGTTTCATGGTTTAATGAAGCCTATCGAGCCTGAACTCTCTGAACAGTTAGAATCAAATTTTCAGGAGCTTTGGATTTATAATTAGTGATGGTTTCAAGATATTCTTCTACGATTGCATCTTATTCTCACCAGGTAGATTCTTAGAACATGTTTATACTGACTACTATTACTGAAATGTATTATTAAATTAAATTAAAGTAGTTACCAATGTACCATTATATTATATGATATGATATGGTAGTGGAGCTGAATCAGGTGATAAGAATTTTAGAATAGAAATTTCAGTGAAGCATGAGCGCCAACTTCGGGAAGGATTTTGTCTCTCTTTGGCACCTGGCAGACCAAATCCAACTTAGGATTTGGGCGTGAGGAAACGTCAGTATTAAGTTTGAAAATTATTTGAATGTGCCTCAGTAATCAATGACAATGAGCTACGTTACTACATCATAGTTTGAATTTTTTAAGAGGACGTGGATTCTGGGGCATAAAAAATTCAATGGAGTCAGAGGGAGAATCTGATTTGTTTGGCTGCCAATCTTTGGTTATTCGCTCTTTGGGTATGAAAACATGAAAATAGATGCAGCTGTATAGCATTTAAGAAGTGATTTTCGTCCTAGTTTTGTCCATAAGGCTAGACAGATTGGTGGGAAGAGATGGGCCAAGGGTTGATCTTTAGCTAGATGATTATGATTGTGATATGACAAATTATAATAGGACTAGAAAAGGGTCTATATTTTAAATTGACAACATTTTAAATTATATCAGCAATGAACAATATTTTAAACTGACCGTCATATTCACCTCAAAGAGCAACAAGTACTGGGCCTACTTTGGTTGGGGCTTCAAATGAGAAGGAGGTGGAGCAAGTACAGCTGGTCAAAGTCTCCAACTAGCACTATCTCTTGTTTATCTGACATGCACATGGCACAAACATGATATAGTATATTATTCTATCTATGTGCTCGCTATCAAAAGTGAAAATGGTTTTCTTTTTAGTTACTTAATCTGTTATTCACAAGAGTTTAAAATTTAAATAATGCTTTACTTTACTCTTTTGTGCTTTTAAAGAAATTGGATATATATGTAGTACAGTCGTAGTAAGAAGTGTTGTTAGGGTACAAAAGAAAATGCTTGGCTTTGTTCCTTTGAATTACGTATAATAAAACATTCCAGAATTAACCAAATATCTCACTAAATAATTATTATATTCTAATTCTCTTGGAGAATCAGGTGTATGATTCTCGACATATTCAACCTAGCTAAAAATAACACTTAAGAAAATGAAGCAGTGGTATAAACCAAAAAAGCTTTTTCATTAATTATAACCAAGGTCAGTTTGTCCAGGTATGAATTTTGAGATCCAAGTTGGAGCATATCATTTTCCACCCCCAAAAAAAGTTGAAGAATGTAACTTAATTGGAATATTTGGAACCTTATGGGCCAAGGGTATGTCACTTCTCTTGACAATTGAATTACGGCTACGAGACAAATGTGCCACTTGTTCAGACTAGAGAGTCACTCATCAGATCAGCACATGCACAAATACATAAGTTCTACCAATATAAGTTTAATAATATGATAAGCACCCTTTTAAAACGAGACAAACGACAGAGAGAATCCTCAAAGAGAAGACTAGTAAGATATTCTGTCTTCGAAATTCGCCAATGTAAAATAATTATTACATCAAATTATTAATATTAGAATGAGAAGTTCCTGTAGAACCTGAATTTCAAGTGTTACCCTAAGAGGTTGTTTGGTGTACACGAATTGTCGAAGAAAAGAGATGTAGAAAGAAGCGTACGAATCTCTCTTGTTTGGTACATGAAAAAGAAATAAAATTTTCAAATTTCTTGTAGGTCTTACACAAAAAAACTTCCACGCAAATATGCGAGAAAGTTCAAAAAACTAATATTGAAACTCATGGCAGTGCTGGTTTGTGTATGAGAAATTACGCTTTTGCTCTCAATCAATTGTGATTTTAACCAATTATAGACCGATAAATTTCATTTGTTAATATATATACAATATTGTATGTTTATAGCTTTTGTTGTAATATTCGGGTGCTTACATATTTTTTACTACAATAAATTATGCTTTTACTCGTAATCGATTATTCCTTGGCTCAATTATGTTTTTATTCATTAATGAACTATTCTTTTAATTTATTATTCCATTTTTTTTAATGTTAACGTTATTTTTTTTTTAACGATGTATGGCATTATTATTAAACAATTTTATTAATTTTTCAAAAATTTTGACAATCTTACAATTTAAATTTTTTTCTTTTTTCTTATATAATGATAAAAATAATAATAATAATAGATAATTATTATTATATTAATAATAAATATTCTTCTTTTCTTTTTTTTACCTATCAAATAACATTAATTTAAATATTTTTCTTCTATTCCACTTATTATCTTCAATTAAATAATTTTTATTTTATCTTCTATTTTCATTTATTTCACTTTTCTTTTTTTACTTATTTTTTTTCACAATCAAAAACATCAATTGACCTATAAAATAATTTTTATTAAAATAATTTATTTTTATTTTATTCTATTTCTCTTCAATTAAATAATCTCTATTTTTATTTTATTTTTTATGTTTTTTTCTCACCTACTTACATCCCCTCCCACTATTTATTCTTTCCCTGCCAAACACACTGAAAGAGTTAGTAATTTCATGATATCAACTTACATAAATTATGTGTACAGGCACTGTGGGCGTAGATATCTCACAAGGCAATTGTGAATAGAGATGGGTAAAAGGGCTACTGAAGTTTGCGAGCTGATCCGTATTCCTGTGAATTGGAGCTCTCATTTTTTAAGTTTATTTAAAACACCGGTTATTTTTTATGTTTAGTTCGCGGGTTAACCCGCGAGTTCCGCAAGCTTATCCTGTGAACTTTTAATCACTGGTTGAAATAAATAAAAAAAAGGTAAATAAACTATGCGTATGTTAAGCAACGTCCTCCTCCATTTTGCATCTCGGTAGCAGCAGCAAAGGCTGCGGCGGCGGTAAACACAACATCCACCGCCGTCCTCCGCAGCAGCAGCAACAGATGAGGTACTGCGCGAACAGCTATTCCCCTCCCCCTACGCGAACACCGATTCGCCCTCCCCCGCGCCCCAACTTCCGCACCCCCCGCCCAGTTTTTTTTTTTTTAATAGTCATTCGGTCTCTGTTTCCGCGCCTAGTTTTTTATAACTGAATAATGATTTCCATCTCTGTTTTTTTAGTTTTTTTTTTTTAATAATGATTTCGATGTCTGTTGTATATTATTTTTCAGTTTTTTTTTTTATTTTGTCCAGTGATTTGTGATCAAATTATTTGATAAAAAATTAAATATTAAATTATGTTTTGTTTTGATTAAATAAATATTTTATATTTAATTTAAATTAAAAAAATTATTGTAAACCACGAACTTATCCGATTAAATCATGAGTTAGACTGGCGGAGATAAACGTATACAAGTCTAAACGAGTGTACTACGTATTAGAGTTTACCCAACTGTAATTGTGAGTAGTTGCATGGTAAGAAATTTAAAACAAATAAAAAAATACTGATCACAATGAGACTATACAAGATTTGTGAAGAAATGTGTATTTATTTTAATTTGCAGCCCCACCAAACAGTATTGAAACGAGTGGACGAGAGTGAGATCCCAATTAGGCCATGGAGAATAAAATTTATACAACTGATGCGAGGAGAGTCAGTCTAAGTCGTAGATTTTCAAATACATCCTCGTTTGTATCAATTAATAAATCTCCATAAAACTTCAAATGTAGAGGAACATCTTAAAATTTCTGTCCATGTCAAATGACCTTGTTTGTCACGCCTAAATCAACCCCAATAATGTTCACCATTAGATTAAGCCTTTCATTCTGTAACCTGTCAAGGTTATTTATTGCAGTTTTATATTTTTCTGCACAAAAGCAATATGCTGGGAATGAAAATGCCTTCATCTGCGGCACTATAAAGGCAATTGCTAGATTTTACATTCTTCAATGCTAAGTTCTAACCACAGGTGATTGAAGAAAGCAATCTCAGGAAAAACTAATATACAAGCCATACTCTCCATAACAATCAATAAACCAATAAATAAGCATGATTTTTAATAAGTCCATACATAAGATTGAACTGCGTTAGGTTCCAGTTCCATGAAGAGAAGAAAACCATGTTCTACTTCTCCCAAATTCTATAATTGAAAACCACAAAAACCAAAGATGGGGATTCCTAAAGACAATAATTCAAGACCTAGGTTTCTCCTTTTGCTCTTTGAAGAGGGCGAGAAGAGACACCCCAGATACCTTCACAACCTTAAATCGGACTCCAGGAATATCTCCAACTGCATGCCCTTTACAGCCAAAACCAGCAATAAGCACTTCATCCTGCATGAGTCATAACAAACATCATTTTTTAAGTATTTAACTGGAAAGGAAAAAGAGAAACAAAATTCACCCCAACACCTTCCCTTCCCTGACATTTTGTTTTAGGAAAACTTACATTTTCTTCAATAAAGTTCAAGCAACCATCATTTGGCACAAAAGCTGCAATCTTTCCATTTTTGATTAATTGCACCCGAGCACATTTTCTAATGGCAGAGTTTGGTTGTTTAGCCTCGATCCCACTGTAAAAGATTTCAATTCAGTCAAATCTTTCGTTAAAGCTTGTATAAATTTTCCAAGTAAAAATGGTTTACATGCCATCAAAAGAAAAGTATATATTAGGCTAACATTTTTTCAAGAACAATGCCTTTTGCATGAGATGATCCAGCAAATGGTTTTTTCCATTCATTTCCAAGATGTGATTTCTTGTATGCTTTGTCAGCCCACCTCTGCCTTCTTCAGTGGGACTTCAACTTGCGAGCAGCTCCCATACCATGTGTTTTCCTGACAAAGGAAAAAATGCCAGCAGCTGTTTTAAAAAAAAGCTCAGTGCATAGCTAATAACTATTTTTAGTCCACCCTATGATAATGGACCCTTTAGTTTATTACAGAAGACTGGATAGTAAACAGTTACTCAATCGGCAAAAGTAATACCCAAGAAAGGAGGTACTGCATTGTTGTGTGTCAATATTTTCTCTAAAGTATGAAATACTGAATAAATTTAGTTTTAATAGATACGAAATTTCTTGTGTTATCAGTTATCACTTTAGACGAAGATGTGACTATAAAGACGAAGGGCACCTCCTGCGGTTGCTATCCAAACGTGAAAGTGGCTCCTGAAACATATGACAATTGTTGCCGGTTCCACAACCCAAATGTCTGTGGGCAACTAAAGTAGACTACAGAAATAATAATTTGGACAAATATAGAAGCATTTTCAACTCAAAGCAATTACTCAATAACAATTACAAACACTGAGTTAAATTATCCACATAATTTGTTATAGGCCCACAAATCTATAACGAATAATATATTTTTGATTGCAAGAAAAATCTTATCCTTTTGGCAATATCATATTATGCATGCCCACGTGAAACATAAATTTCTTTAGAAGTTTCACAAGAAGAATTGCCAAGCACAAAGAACTAACACCAGCTTCCAATAGCACTAAGACAACAAGAAAAATACAGAGAATGAACACAAAACAAATAAAATGAATATATAATTTTAAAAAAAAAACACTAATTTTGAAATTACCCCCAATTCTTGAGTGGAGCTGAATACTATGTCAAAGCCCCTTTTTAATCATGATTCCTCTATGTAAATTGGAAAGAGCAAAGACATTATAGCATGAATTTTTAAGTTTGTCGATGAATGGAATGAACGAAATTTTACAACAAGAGGTAATGATTATTTGTTGTGCTGAAAAATAAATAACCATTCAAACCGAAAACGATTTCGTTAAACTAAATAGCGAGGTGAAATGAAACTGACCCCATGGTACAAAAATTATAACCTAACCTAAACTTAAAAACGTGTTTTCTTCTTTTTTACTTTTTTTCCTTTCCAGATGTCCTCATCATTTTTTTTTTTCAGCTTACGGAAAACAACTGAACGGCCCAAAAATGTTATATGGACTAAGTGTGAAGCCTTCTTGGATAAAAAAGCCGTTTATCATGTTAAAATTGTTTTCACGCTTAGATACCAACATTTTGTTTGATTAGTATTTTCAAAAATATTTTTTGTTTTATAAAATTTGTTTATCTTTAAACAAATTTGTTTATTCCTTTAAATATTGAATGGATTTATTTTTTTTTTAGAAAAAAATTATTACTTTAACAAAGTATTTTAACAAAATGGAAGAAAATGAGAAAATATCTCAGATGATTAATTTTTTTTAACACCCTCATTTTAAAAACAAATTTAAAAACTTAGAGATTTTGAACTTTATAAAACAAAAAAAAGGGTGAAAAAAATCAAACGAATTCATAGTTCTTTCTTTAGAAAATAATTAATGGATACTTAGGTGTTAATTTACACTTAAAGAGAAAAGAGATATAGAAATATAAATATGATATGTGATACAGTATAATAGAAAAAAAGATATAAAAATAATAATAAATATTAATAAGGTGTTTAATACATAAGAATTTATATATCATTGCTCTTTTATTTTATTATCACTAGTAAAAAAAATATATCGTATTTCATTTATCTAACAAAAGTTCTATGATATTTTAAATTATAAAGATGTTACTGACATGCATTTGTCTAAGGGAAAGGGACTCGAATTGTTTAAATAAACCGTTTTAGGTTTAATGTTAAAAATCGGGTTAAAAAAAAAAAAAAAAACTTCGTCGAAAAGGTCTCTTTTTAGGGGGAAAAAAGTATAGTTTTTCAAATGCTTATAAATATTCTAAATTTTTTCCCTCCCGTTAACATCTTGCTGACTGTATAACGAGTTTAGTATTGAGGAAACAGAAAAATTAGAAAAATGTTAGTGAATATCCTTGTTAGGAAGGTATTTATCATAGTGAAAAACTTTCTATAAAATTATCGGAAACATCTACCAAGTGTAGTGTTTGTCTTCAAACACTCCCCATAAATCCTAATTTTAGATTTTACATTACAACGCATGCCTTGGTGAGAGAAATTAATTCTGGGTGTTTATCAAACAAACACGTGAAACAATATATTTCGATAATTTTTTAGTTCTTATGAAATATAGTATTTTTTTTCTTTTTTCTTTTAATCTTAATATTATTTTAATCTTTTAAAAAAACTAAAACAAAAAAATTTTAAAAATTAAAATAAAAAACACTCCATTTCAATAATTTATTTAAGCCTAAATAATAATAATATCTAAACATAGATAATCCCGAGGGGGGACTTATGCGAAGAGCTTAATTCGTTCAATAAATAAACGCCAATGTTTCAAGTACAGTTCCCAAATAGTTTGGGATGGAGGCAGGATTTACAATGCAGTGCAGACGGAAAGGTAAGGGGTCAGACAAAATTGCAAAAGACATGATAAACATCACATGAACACACTATTATTGGACTACAATTTCAGAACACATCATAAATCAGACAGTCACTACTATTTTTGAGGCTTCTTCCACAAGACACCAATCTTCTTCAGCATGTTGCCATTTTTCTTTCTCTGGAAGTCATCATCCATGTCTTCAGCATAAGGTGAGCACTTATAGTTGTTATCCAAAGACACAGTTCTCTCTGTGAGCCTCCCATTGTTTCCTGTTGAAAGCATAGCAGCAGCTGCTTCTGCAGCCTTCCTCCACTGATCAGACTGCACCTTCAGTCTTCTCAGTTCAGCTTCCATTTCTAAATTTGCTGCTTGTGCTGCTTCTAGCTGCTCAGTCACTCTTGCAGCCTTCTTGTTGCTCCTATCAGCTTCCTCCATCACAATCCCAAGTTTCATTAGAGCCTCGCATTCTGCAGCCTTAGCTCTCTCTACATCAGCTGCAACTTCCTCATTCACTTTGCCATTATTAGAGAACTTGTTGATTTCCATCTTCAGCATTTCATTCTCCTCAGATATGCTTTGCAGTGTTGTCTCCTTGTCCATCATATCTGCCTTCAGTTCAGCCACACATTCTTCTAGTCTTTTAATTTCCCTTTTAAGTTCATGCTCATTTTTGGATGACATGCTCTCTTCAAGCTTTAGGTTCAAGTTCTCATTCTCCTCCACAATGCCTTGCAACTCAGTTTCCTTGTCCATTAGGTTGGCCTTCAACTCTTCAATATCAGATTTCTTCCTTTTCAACTCAACCTCTAGCTCACATTCCCTCTGACCTGATTCAGTTTTTATCTGCTCCACCAACTCATAGGCACTCCTGATCTGCACCGTGCTTCGAATCTGTTCCTCTTGGTATTTTGTCTCAGCAGTCTCTATAGCAGATCGCAGGCGTCCAACCTCAGACTTCAAAGAAATAACTTCTGCCTCGAGCTGATTAGGATCCTCTCCCTCTTTCAAAATTTCAGGCTGGTGCTCAAATTTATTATCATCGGCAAGAGTTTCAGAAGGGATGCATTTATTATTGATGGGGTCTGTCTCAAGTTTGCTAACTAGTGCCTCTAGTGAGTTCACCCGTGTTTTAGACTGGTCTAACTCTAAAGCGATGGAGTTGTAGCCATCAATAGCTTTTGCAACATCAGCCCTTAGGAGCTCAACAGTTCCTTTTGCAGCCTCAAGTTGCAACATGGTTTCATTAACCAATGCTTGGCCCTGAGCTTCAGATTCTTTGCAATCCCTTAGTTGGTTTTTCAAGGTGTCCACAAGTGAAAAAGTTTCTGACAAGTTCTGCTTCAGGTTTACTAGCTCCATGTCTGCTGATTCTGCATGTTGAGATTGCACACTCTCACAATTAGCTACCAATTCAAGTTGGGTCTTGAGCATCTGAATTTCATTCATTGCAGAGGCCAACGCAGCAGACTCCACTGAGAGCTGCTTCTTGGAGGCCTCAAGTTCAGATTGGCATGCAATATCACGTTCTTCTACAATTTTCTGGAGCTCAAGAACACGAGCTTCTCCAGTAGCACAGAGATCCAGAACTTGTTTCTGTGACTCTTCAAGTTTTGCAGATAGGGCTAATAGTTGCTCCTTGGACTCCTCAGCTTCTTGCTGAGCTTGCTTCTTGCATGATTCAGACAAAATAAGCTGGTCCCTCACCTTCTTCAAATCATTTTGGAGTTGGGAAATTTGAGATTCCAATTCAGATATTTTGCTGGGGCGCTTCCTCTAAATCAACATAAAATTACAATGGTTAATAATTATCCACAAATTTCAAGAGTACGAAAATGTGCTAACAAATTTGAGAAAACAACACATCATATCAGTGCATCCAACCTGGATTACAAAAATCCAAGTAGAACAAAATTGAAAAATGATACAGGATACTTAATACCCCAGAGGCTCTGTAACATATAAACACAAGGATTTTACTAGTCGTGTATGTACAAGTACAATGCAACATGCACATATAAAACCAATGATAAGTTGTTATATTAGAGCCCAGTAGTTTATTCTATTCACTCTCTTCAGTGCATTCAATACAGTTGAATGTTTGAGAACAGAATCCTTTAAAAAAGGTTCATTAATTACCCATCTGCTAAATGACTAAAGTACACTTTGTAGGAGGAGAATCTACATCCTAAAATGAATTTCAAGCTTCAGGTAAATAGTTAATAGCACCCGTCAGCCAGGACTTTTGAAAGGAAACCAGGAAAAAGTCCCACACTACACTTCGAAACGCTTTTGGCATAGCTTCTTTCAAAAGCTACTAAAATATCAAGGAAAAAGGCTCATCTTAATAGAGATTATGGTTTTTATTGTCAAGATTATCCAACAGATACTGTGGTTCCAACTTCCAACACCTCCAGTTAAATATTTGCAGTGAACATAGTATTTGTAAGAGAATTGTTACCTCAATAACTGGGCTTCTGGGTGATCTGCGGTCAGTGACTTTGGGGCTTCTTTCCTTTGATGATTTACTAGCCTGACTTAAAGAAGATACAGAGTCAATGTCCAGAGTAGTAGGCTTCAGTTGGCGCCCGGCACGTGGAGACACCTTCTGAGACACTTCAGAGGACCCACTTCTGAAATCAGAATATACAAATGTAAACAAGTGAATTCCATTGTGAGGAATGGAAATCCATATCTCCCAATTCTAGCCATAATTACCTTGTAGCCATATTAAACAATATCCTCACACTCACATGACAGCAGAAATTCTTTTAGATGATATAGCATTGAGACTAGATAAGTCGAACCATTCTTCAAGTCAAATTTAAATATACACAAATACAAGCTAAAAAACACAGTAATTGAGTACAACAACTACGTGACAATGATTCCTAGAGTTACAAAAAAGTCTTCCTCGTATAACAGAGTCATCAACTTTATAAATTCTGTTTGAAAAAGAAAAATGCCTTCTAAACACAAATTAAAAGACACTCAACAAGTTACAAAAGAAAGTCTTCTTAATATAACATGGGTGACATCAACTTCATAAATTCAGTTTGAAAATAAAAAGTATCTTCCAAGCACAAACCAAAAAACTCCTACAAGTTACAAGAAAGTCTTCCTACTATAACTTAGGTGCCATCAACTTCATAAATTCAGTTTGAAAAGGATAAAGTAACTAATGAAAAGTGTCTTCCGAGCACATGTTATGAACTACTTTCAATTAATTAACGAGGTGATTAACAGTGAATTTTCAGTTACAGATTTCTAGTATTTGGAAGAGAATCTTACATTACTCGATGGGGATAGTTGAAGCTACACATTGCCCCAACCAAATTATATAATGCCTTTTGATTTTGATACTTATTAGGAAAGGGAATGAAAAAGTAGTAATAATATGTATATTGATTCATAAAAAAACCAATGTTTGGTTCAGTCGTTAGAATTGGTAATAACTGGCCCAGGTCCCAATCTCCCATTCCGCAGTTAAAAGGAGGAGCTATATTAACGAATCATAATGGAACCAAAAAGGTAACATGTAGAGGCATGATTAGGCCTTTAGGTTTGGAGACAAATATGCTTAGCCATCATTAAACTATTTTTCTTTTGTAATAACACAAATTGGTCTAACCTGTCTGAGCGGTAGATCAATAACACATTATTTTTGTAAACTCGATAATGCGCCATTGGTTGTAGAGCAATGGTATCTTGGGTAGCTTGCGGCAATTGTTCATATTTCAAGATAAAATTTTACAAATTCATAAATAAAGAAAAGTCCAGCAAAATTAATATAGCCGGACAACTTGCATTTAGATATTGCGTGTTGAGACATAAAGAAACACCTGAAGCATTCTCTAGTGTTAGCTAATAGCTTTGTATGAAAGTGGCACGAAATCGGTGGTAATTTTTTTTAACGAGAAAAACAAAAGAAAATAAAAGGAAGATTTACTCCCAACAAAGGAGAAGCCCAGGGTATCTGCTAGTAGCAAGTGTCCCAAGCTTAAAGGAGGAGACTTGACAAACATTTGGTGTACTAATTGTTGTTAACAACACGAAACATAAATAGAGTTTATTATTTATTAACATTTTCTCCTTTTGTTTTAGAAATACTAAATTACATAAAATTTGATCTATGAGAATTAAAAAGGTAAATAATATCACTGAGCTGATTTAGCTTTCCAATTGCATTTTAAAACCAGAAATCCTTCTGAATTAGCAATGTAAGAAGCAAAATTATTAAAACAGGAAAAGAGCAACGGACCAATTAATTCAAGATTTACCTTGTCTTCGGTGTCTGCATGGCTTAATTGGCTTCTATCTAGTAAAGAGAAACGGGTTAATAAGTAGGGCCTCACTGCTTCAATGCTCCCTGACCCACGAGGACTGTAACAGTTCAGACAAATATCAAACACTGAGACAAAACAATCCAATGTGAAGGTTGAAGTTATGGAAAAAATAAATGAGTTCATGCAGGAGTGGCGTGATCTTCTTATCTTCACCCCCTAAGCTATAAATGCAGAAGATTTGCTCACTGAATTTTCACTTCAATGCTAAAAAAGCACCTTAACCTTACTTGTGACTAAGTACCTAAAAATAACCCTACTTTTTAAAGATAAAATAAGGAAAGCCTTCATAGATTTTCGCCAGATTTCACTACAGTTCACTCCATCCTAAAAGTATCAATAAAAATAAAATGCGTCACAAGATATCACTACAAAGATGTGTGCAGGTAAGAGAGATGGGCAGCACTATCAAAGGATGGAAAAATAAAAGTCAAGCAGATTGGCATTAGTACAAAATGTCAACCACAGGTCCACACATGAGGGAAAATGTTCTCATTACCAACTGATGCTATGATAAGATCTTTCAGGCTATCAGCACCCGGTAATGATCAAGAGGGGCCTACAACTACAGCAGCAGAAGATGATGAAATTACACAGGTGGCCAACAGCAACCCCATCTCAAACGAGAAAAATACCAATATGCCCCAATGTGCTAGTGAATGAATTCCATTCTACTCTATTTTCATCTAGAGGTGACAAAATGGATAGAATTTACGAAACATAAAACTTGGACCATAAATTTTGAACTCAAATTAAATGCTAACTTCTTTAGCATGCAAAAACCCACCAGAAGTCCAAAAAGATTGGACTTTTATTGGACTTGAGCTTCATTTGAAAACCCAAATTGAATGTAATTTTTTTGCTAGACCACTGTAACTTGCAACCCACATCGGGTTGGTGAGACCATTTTGACACCCAATTCTCATATAATGTACAAGGGGCATTATTGTAAAACACAAATGAAATTTTCTAAGGCCCCAATTTTGCCGTGAAAGAAGGCACAGTAAGTCCATTCAACGAGAGTTTTGGATGTGAAGTTGGTGTGATATGAACACAAATCAGTTTACCTAAAAACGCTCAAACCTTCCGATTCTGTTGGCCAAACGCAAAAGCCAAATAATCACTACACTAGGCTCTAACCCATTTACATTTTTTTCACATGATTGTTTCAATGAGGAAACAAACAATATGATTTTGTAGTTCAATTTAATAACAAAAACATGTTGTGTACATGTGCATTGCAGAACAGAAAAACGCCAAAATGGATAAGGAAAAAACCTCTGGAAGGTCACTTCATGCAAGGAATCTCATCTCAACTCGTTGGGAACAAGAGGAGGAGTCAGATGTTACAGGAAACGAGAAAGCATGCAAAAACGTTAAACTGTGCAACAAAAGAAGATAATGGAAGGAAGGAACACTGAAAAGAGAGCCCATCTTTCGAGAGAGAGAGATTAATTAATTAAGCATGAAATAAAAAGCGGAAGAAGCAGAGAAAGAAACGGACAAAAGAAGTACGTTAAGGAATAACCCCTTTTTTCTTAATATATTCCTTTTGCTTTTAAAAAAGGATAATCAAAATATTTCATCCACGAAAGCTACGAGACATTGCAGCTCTAGTATTAATGTCAGTTTGTTTTGGCATATTTTTTTAACAGGCAAAAAGCGCTTTTAGAGAAAGAAAAACTGGAAGAAACGTCTTTATTTTCAGGTTGAACAAAGCAACGTCTTTATTTTCATAAAATAAGAAGCAAAGCAGTTTTATACGAAAAAGAGAAAACAAATGTGAAGAAAGCCTTTAGTGAAGAACTTTTGTGAAGTGGAAGATGTTGTTTGCCATGTGCTATGTGAGGTAATTAATGTGACGTGTATTATGGAGAAAAAAGTAGAATGTAGATGGAAATTAAGTAAGAAAAGGGATATATGCATGGATTCATGAGTGCTAACCTTCTGAAAATGGAAGAGTAGTGAGTGTCTGAGTGAGTTTGTTTGTGTTGTGGGCTAAGAATAACAATGGCTTGTCTTTGATTCTTGTCTGTGTCAAGTGTGTAAAGTGTGAAGACTGGTTTGTGTTTTGTTAAGCAGATGGATGGATAGTGTGAAGTCGAAAGGAAGCTGAGAGAAGAAGGAAACAAAAGAGTACAGTTTTTACGGAAGCCAATTTAATCGTTTTGAAGTGGGACTTTGCGTCCGCGCACTGCACTCCATGTGTCCTACCCTATAATTCTCACCTGCTCCCTCCACTTTTTTCTTACTTGTTTGCTTTTTAAATTCAACTGCACTTTTTCCAATTTAAAAATAGTATAATAAAAAAGAAGCCCATTGTGTATGATTTTCGTTAGAATGGGTACATTTTTAAGTTATATAAAATATAAAATAATGCATCATATAAAACTTACGAACAATAAAATTATACAATTCCAGTATATTACAACATTAAGTGATGTAATGACTGTGTGATTGGATGAGTCAATTTAACAGAGCAATTCATTTTTTTGTGAATTTAAAATGCTCTACCATTAAATAAAATTGTGTTATTTGTACGAAGTAATTTTGTTAACTAAAACATCCGAATTTTAAATTCTCCTGAAAATGAAAGAATTTCAAATTCTTTTTGGATCACGCTTGTGAGGAGCTCGTAATAAGCCCAAAATTAAAAGGTTTCTATTTCAAGGTTGGTTCTAATGCTTAGGTGCAGTGCATTATGCCACGAGCCAAAAAAATAATATTCTTTCTTGTGTTAAAATAAGAGTGTTGTTATTTTCATCCTAGGTTTGTGATATCAGATTTACACAATTTAACTTTTACATGAAAATTTGTTCAATCCCAGCATTGAACTATAATTTTCACAAAAAAAATAATAACTGGTAATTTAAAAATGTAAAAGATCATAAAAGGCATAAATTAATTCATGTTATATATATTTATTTTGTGTTCGTAGACGCATGATAAGAAGTATAATATAATAATTTTTTATTTAAAAATAACATAATTATTACATTGAAAGGATAAATAATTATTTTAATTTTTGAAAATATGATAGCTAACAATTGAATTTTTGAAATAATAAAATTACCAATTTAATATTTGAATTTAAAAAATATAATATTTTAGTTTTATCAATAAAACTTAGATTGATCTTTAAATTTTATATCTCAATTTTAAATTGATCCTTAGATATTATAACTTGATGATAAAATAATCTCACAAAAAATGAAAATATTATATTTTTTAAACTAAATCAATAATTTTCTTCTTTTAAGAATTAATTGTAAGTGTTTCACATTTTTAAAGATCAAAATAATTATTTATTTTATATTAAAAATATAAAAAATATTTTTGTTTTTTTAAATAATTTAAAATATTTAATATCAGTTTACTATATGTCTATGAGTAAATAATAAAAAATAATGTTATTCGATTTAAATATTAATTTGATCTTTAAAAATAATATTTTTTTATTTTTTTATTTTAGTTATAAAAAATATTTTAATTAAAAAAAATTATCTTTAATATTTACTATCAAATAATAATGTTAAATTATATTATAATAAATATTTTAAATTATTTATCACATCATCAAAAAATTTGACAGTCATGTGTAATTTTTTCAATAAAATATGTTTTTAAAATTTTTATATGTTTAAAATAGTTAATGATATTAAACTAGTTAATGAAATATTTAAAATTACATATTAACAAAAAAAATTATATATAATTATCTTATTAGATTTTTTGATGATACAGTAAATTAATGAAATATTAAAATTATTGTTATGTCATAATTTAAAAGATAATAAAAATTAAAATTAAAATATAATTAATATTAAAATTTAAAAAATTAAAATATTTAAAAAAAAAAATTAAAACTAAAAAAAAATATTTTTCATAATAATTTCATATCCAAATCTTCTTCGAATTACGAAGAGAAAACAACGAGGGCATGTGAGGAGGGAAATAGAACGATACGCTGCCAAAGATGAACGAGTTTGGAATAGGTTATAGCTTATGAAAAATTTCAATTAAATAATAAAAGTCCTTATAAATTCATAGCCTTGTGGAAAAGTTAAGCTAATGAAGCTTTAATCCAACCGTGCATTGAAAAATCACTAATTCCCTTATGTGTAATTAAAGATGCTTATAATGGAACTAAATTGTTTTAAATTGTCAAACCAATTAAAAAAAATAAAAATCAAATAAATAAAAAACAAAAAATAAAAAACTGAAGAAAAAAAACATATTTTGTTGCAATTTGATTCGGTTTTCAATTATCAATTATTACTGTAAAAACGAAACCAAATCACACGTTAAGCCTATATTGATTTTTTTTTGTTCCTTTATATAAAATTTCATTACCCTAACTTAAGTCTCATCTAAATTTTGATAATGATAATACGTGATATCACAGGAGTTGGATATTTTTTAATTATGCTTAAATATTGTTTTAATTTTTATGAAATGAATAAATTTTTATTTTAATCATTAAAAAATATTATTAAAATATATAAAATTATTATTTTTTATCTTCATTGTAATGTGATGCTCCTTAACTAAATAAGAGAGAAAATGAGATATCACAAACCAGTGTTTGTTTTACTATATGAGTATGAAACATGTTTAAATATTTATTATAAATTACAAAACTGTGTAGGGTTTACTCTTTATTTAATAAATTTCATTCATAATTTAATTTTTAATAGTACCAAGAATAATATATTAGATAATGTGTTATTAATACTTTTTTTCGTTTAATTTTGACAATGATCTATTTGAAAAAAATTTCACAAATATTTATATGAAAAAAATATAAATAAATTTATTTAAAAACTGAATTTAGAATCACTGGAATTGAGCTAACAGTAGAAACTGAAATTGAGATAATATACATGAGGTTATAAGTTTAAATTTCAATACGATTATTATATAAAAAATAATAATTTTTAAATAAAATTAACTTATGTATAAATTAATTAATTTATAAAAATTCTATCATATTAACTTATTCAAAAATTTATTTTTAACTTATGTACGAATTAATTTTATCTTTTGAAGATGTTTTTTTTATTGTTTTTCTATAAATGTTTTAAAAAAAAGTTTATTCAACCAGTAGTAGGATATATAAAACAACTCCTTTTAGAAAAAAAAAAAAACAAAAAAAGAGAAACATTAACTAATCCTATCCTTTTTTTCCACATATATCTCTCTTTAAGGTTTGAGCATTACGTGTAAGAAAGAGAGATCTCACGTGAAGCATACATATATTGTGTGACGTTCACATTTTCATTTTTCATTATAGCTTTTCCCTATCTATACATAGCCTTTCTGCACTTTAATTCACATTGATTCAAAGCAAGGGAACACATACACATGACCCTTAATCCATCTCAAAGAAACCGCATTATAGTGAAGAGTAATGTTTCCCTCTTATTCTATGATGCATATTTGTCAAATGTTACAGTCAAACACCCAAATAAAAAGATCATAGACGTTGTTATCAAGTTCTGTTACATCACTCTTTTTATCATATAAAATAAACAAAAAATAATTAGAAGTGTAAGAAAAGGAAATTATTCAAATTGATGACACAATAATCTTGATAGTGTGCGAGATATCTCTTTGTTTGACAGAATATGTCAATAATAATGTATACTAAAAAAGAAGACTAGTAGTGATCAATAAAACAACAAATACAGAATTGGGATCGATTACAATTGTTTATAATATATATAATGAATTTTAAATTGTTAAATATAATTAAGATATATATACATATATATAAATTAATCTCAAATACAATTTATATTTCGAAATAATATATGTTTAGAATTGATTTTAAAATCCTAAAATCATAAGAGGATTAAGTTATGATTGAATTAAAGTTAGAAAAATTAATTTTATATTAATTTCATTTTACCAATTATGTTTGTAAAGATAATTTTTCATTTTAAATTAAGTTTTAAGAAAGAATTAAATGAGATGATTGATAAATAATTTTATTTTTTAAATATTTAAACAGAAATTTGATACTAAGTACGTGTATATAAAATCTCAATATCTTAAAGAATTAATCATTAATTCTAAATAAGAATATCCGAATTTATAAAAAAAAGAAATCATTAGAAAGTGTTATAATTTTTGTATGTGTATTAACAGTTATTTTTCTTCTCAATTTGACTTTTCAAGACTTTGGAGTCTCCTGACTAAAAACCAAACAAGGCCTTAAACGGTAGAGATCTAGATGTATGCTAGTTACATCTCCACTGCACTGTTTATCCACTAGGCACGTGGCTCACAAAAAATATCAGCCAGCCCCTCACGAGTACTTATTCAAAAGATATATATATATATTTTGTCAGTGACCATAACCGATACATAAAATACAAAATGTACAACTATGGTAATGGCTCAGTTTTTGTGCTGTTGTTAATGGCCCTATGTAACAATCACTCGAGACTACATTTTATATTTCAATTAACTAAAAGTATAATTGAAGTTGGTAAGACATAATACTTCTTTTAATATATACATCATTATCATTTGTGTACGAATAAAAAATACGTAGAAAAAAAAGTTTGACCATAAAGTCCGGGAGCTGTGAATTACCATGTAGCTTCTGCTGGCTTTATGCTGGATTCTTTTGCAAGTCCATCTGAGCTTGCCTCATACATATATATATATATATATGTTAGGCAAATAATAAGAAGAAGAATAAGAATACTAGTATATTTATTTGGACCGTCTTTTTTTATGCATTAACGAATAATAATGAGCTAACGTCTTCTACGTCCCAATCTTAAACTATTTAGAATGTGCACTGCGAGATTAACGCTCCCTGCCATTTATTATTATTATTTTCAAAATTTTCTGGCCCACATTTTTTTTTTAATTTGATATTCCTCAGTTGAAAGTTAAGACTAATTTATTGAGATATTAAAATTTATTTTAAAAATTAATATTTTTATATAAAAATTAAATTAAAATTATTTATTAATTATAGCAAACAAATTTTATTTTTTTTTAGAGTTTAGGTGATGTAATAAGCGAAAAAGAAATGAAAGTGCCGTTCAGAGTTTTCTGTGGAATTTAACTTTGGTTAGAGGGCAATCTTGGGTATGGTGAGGGCAAAAGTGCCTCTAACTAGAATTTAAGTACCCATACCATACCCATGAAGATCTAATAGTGAGAGTACTTTAGTGTTTCAGTTAGATGGCAGAGGGTGATGAGCACAACTTTCTCTGCTCCATTTGCTATCTCTATAGTCACATGGCCCATGAAAACATCCAATAACGAGTCGAGACCCATATCCTGAGATGGTAAACAAACCAAAGCAACAGGCTTTTTTCTTGTATATATAATAATAATAGTTATTAATATAAACCACATAATATGTAGGAAAGCAATTTTTATGCATGTACGTGATTCAAGGCTCAGAGAGGTAAAAGAAATGAACAATTATCATGTAAATACCTAACTAAACTAAAAGTTGTTAGTATATTTAGTTGATACTTGTATTCCTTAATTAAGGATTAAAATTTGATTTTTCATTTGAGCATGAAGTTACATTTAGAAATATCACTTTTATTTTAAAAGTGAATCAATTTGATGAAAAAAATTAGTTAAATACTAAATAAAAGTTTCAAATACTTTTTTACTAAACAAATAAATTAACCATCAATAAATATGCAATAGTTTTATAAATAAGAAAAATGTTACTATCTTAGTCTCAAATATAAGCAACAAAAAATTCATATATTTTAATCTTAAATATAATCAAATTTCAACTAATTGTATTATATTTAATAAAATTATCTCTACAATAATACTTTTCATTTAATTAAAATTTTATTTACCATTATCCCTTTTTATTTTTATATCAAATTTTAATAAATAATAGTTTAAGAAAAAAATATTTTTTAAATATGATTAACAAAATTAAATGATATTAACTAATTTTTTAATTAATGTGAAATTATTTTTTTTCTTATAATAAAGATCCGAGAGAGTAGATCACATGAAAGATATTAAAAAAAATGAAATCAATTTATTAGTTATTTTATATTTATCTTGTGTTTTTGTTTTTGTTTACTTCTAAAATGAGGATGTATTTTGAAAAGGATGGATCCTCTTTTGCCTTTAGCTCTTACAAGTATTATCTTGGTCCTTGGATTGTTAAAACATTGTCATCTTGTTTACAAGCAAATAAATTAATTATGTTTGAATAGTATGTGTTTTAATTTTTTTAGTTATTTATTAAAATTAAATTTTCATATATATTTTTAAAATGCTAAAAATTTTCAAAGAAATAAACATAAAAATATTTATACCACTAAAAAGATAAATTTTAGTTAATATATCTTTAAAATAATTGAAGAAAATTACTAATATATATCTGCTTAATTTAGTTAGAATAGGTTAGAAAAATTTAACTAAATATTATCTTAAAAAATCACAATATATTTTGTTAATATATTTTAATTAAAATAAATAAATTTATATATTTTAAAAAAAATTTAACTTATTTCATTTGTTTTTTAGTTAAAGTACATGAATAATATATAATTAGGAATTGTTTTAAATACACTCATCATATAATCTGTTTAACATATTCTAACTAATAAATAAATATATATATACATATTAACAAATTCCATAATTAAAAAATAAAATAAGTTAAATAAATGTAACTAAAATTAATAAATTCAAAATTATAATAAAAAAATACACATTAATTACTAAGTACCAACTAATAAAATCATCACGAAAATTAATAAATTATTAGACTTTTTAAATAT